>CAJQZJ010037474.1:95452-124287 GCA_907164525.1 Lophiomys imhausi
CTTCTTCTTCTTCTTCTTCTTCTTCTTCTTCTTCTTCTTCTTCTTCTTCCTCCCCTCCTCCTCCTTTTTTTTTTTCTTTTTCGAGACAAAGTTTCTCTGCGTAACAGCCCTGGCTGTCCTGGACTCACTTTGTAGACCAGGCTGGCCTTGAACTTACAGAGATCTGTCTGCCTCTGCCTCCCAAGTGCTGGGATTAAAGGTGTGCCCCATGACGACTGGCCCAACTCTGCAAGCTTCTTGAAGTCTGTTTCCTCCTTGACTGGACTTGCTTCAGGTCTCTCAGGCCCATTGTTCTTAGCTGCTGCCCTCAGCCACAGTATTTGTTGTTGTTTATTCATGTTTTGTTTTTTGTTTATTTTATGGAGCAGTTCTCTTTTCTCTCCTCTTGTTCTCTGAAACTCCATAGCTTTCCTTCAGTCCACTGTGGGTTCTTGCAGCTCCCCAACCCACCATGTTCTGAAGTGTCCTGTCTCCCTCTCCCTCCCTCTGTTTTTCTTTCTTTCTTTCTATTTTTCATAGCCTTTTATTATTTTTTAAACATTATTTATTAATTCAGTTTACATCTCCATCACAGCCCCCTCCCTCCTGGTCCCACCCTCTTTCCCCTCTCCTTCCTCTTCTCCTCAGATGAGCTCCCCCACCCACCACCCTGCACAAATCAGTTCCCTTAGTTCCTTAGTCACATGAGGGCTAAGAGCTTCCTCTTGCTCTGGGGTCCAACATGGCAACCCAGCTAGGGTAAGGTGTTCCATTAACAGGCAACAGGGTCCATGACAGATTCTGCCCACACCCCCCCCCCCATACACATACTTGCTCAGAGGTCTGTATGAAGGCCAAGTTGCCTATTTTCTATATATGTATTGGGGGGCCTAGGTCTGGCCTATATGTACTTTTTCTTTATTATTTTGATTAGTGTTTCAGTCTCTGTAAGCCTTTAGGGGCCTAGATTGGTTGGTTCTGTTGATCTTCATGTGGTGTTCTTGTCCCCTCTGAGTCTCTCTCTTCCTCCTCCCTCTCTTATACATGACTCCCAGAGCCCAACCTAATGTTTTACTGTGTGCCTCAGCATCTGTTTTGATCCACTGCTAGGTGGACTTTCTTGTGTATAGATCAGCTAGGTTCCTATTCCTTTGGGTCTGTGTGTTGTAGGATAACTGTACTATATGGCTAAAATTCAGTTTATAAGTGAGTGCATGCCATGTGTATCTTTCTGGGTTTGGGTTAGCTCACTTAGGATGAGCTTTTCTACTTCCATCCATTTGGTTGCAAATTGCATGGTTTCCTTGTTTCTGATAGCTGAATAGTATTCTATTGTGTAAAAATGTACCATAGTTTTTTTTAATGTTTATTTATTACTTCAATTTACATCTCCATCATAGTCCCCTCCCTCCACCCTTCCCTGTCCCACTCTCCCACCCTCTCCCCCTTCTCCTACCTATTCTATTCCTCCAGTGTGGGGTGCCCTACATATCAACCCCCTTCAGTTCAGCAGCCATATGAGGGCTAAGAGCTTCCTCTTGCACTGGGGGCCTACATGGCAACTCCACTAGGGCCAAGTGTTCCACTAACAAGTAACAAAGTCTACGTTCCTGTTCCTTTCAGTCTGTTGGTTGTAGGATAGTTATCCTGTACTATATGGCTAAAATCAAGTTATAAGTGAATATATGTCATGTGTATCTTTCTGAGTCTGGGTTAGCTCACTCAGGATGAGTTTTTCTAGTTCCATCCATTTGGCAGCAAATTGCATGATTCCTTGTTTCTGATGGCTGAGTAGTATTCCATTGTGTATATGTAACACAGCTCTTTTGTTTCTATCCATTTGTCAGTTGAGGGACATCTGGGTTGTTTCCAGTTTCTAGCTATTACAAATAAAGCTGCTATGAACATAGTTGAGGAAATGTCCTTGTTTGGAGAGGAATTGTTTGGATGTATACCCAGGAGTGGTATGGCTCAGTCTTGAAGTAGAGTTATTTCAAGTTTTTTAAGATATTGCCAGACTGATTTCCACAGAGGTTGTACAAGTTTGCACTCCCACCAGCAATGGAGGAGGGTTCCCTTTCTCCACACCCTCGCCAGCATGTGCTGTTATTTCAGTTTTTGATCTTAGCCATTCTGACAGATGTGAGATGGAATCTCAAGAGTTGTCTTGAGTTACATTTCTTTGATGATTAAGGATGTTGAGTATTTCTTCAAGTGTCTCTTGGCCATTAGAGATTCCTCTTTTGTGAATTCCTGTTTAGCTCTGTTTCCCATTTTTTTATTTTTTATTTTTTGGTTTCTTGGTGTTTAATTTCTTGAGTTATTTATAAATTTTGGATATTAGCCCTCTGTCAGATGTGGGGTTGGTAAAGATCTTTACCCAATCTGTAGGTTGCCCTTTTGTTCTATGACACTGTCCTTTGCCTTACAGAAGCTTTTCAATTTCATAAGGTCCTAATTATTGATTGTTGGTCTTAGAGCCTGAGCTGTTGGTGTTCTGTTCAGGAAGTTGTCACCTGTTTCAATGAGTTCAAGGCTTTCTCCCACCTTCTCTTCTATTAGATTTAGTGTGTCCAGTTTTATGTTGAGATGATATGATAGTATACATAAGCAACCCCAAAAATTCTACCAGAGAACTCCTACAGCTGATAAAGACCTTCAGCAATGTGGCTGGATAAAAAATTAACTCAGTAAAATCAGTAGTCCTTCTTTACATGAAAGATAAATGGGCTGAGAAAGAAATTAGGGAAACAACACCCTTCACAATAGCCACAAATAATATAAAATACCTGGGGGTAAGTCTAACCAAGCATGTGAAAGATGTGTACAACAAGAACTTTAAGTCCTTGAAGAAAGAAATCGAAGAAGATATCAGAAGATGGAAAGATCTCCCATGCTCTCCATGTTTATGGATAGGTAGGATCAACACAATAAAAACTGGCATCCTACCAAAAGTAATTACACAGATTCAATGTAATTCCTATCAAAATACCAACATAATTCTTTACAGACCTCAAAAGAATAATTCCCAACTTCATATGGAAAAACAAAAAACCCAGAATAGCTAAACAATCCAGTATAATAAAAGAATATCTGGAGGCATCACCATCTCTGATTTCAAGCTGAACTACAGAGCAATAGTAATAAAAACAACATGGTACTCTAATCGAATCGAAGACCCAGAAATAAACCCACACACCTACAGTCATTTAATTTTTGACAGAGAAGCCAAAACTGTACAATGGAAAAAGGAAAGCATCTTCAACAAATAGTGCTGGTCTAACTGGATGTCAACACGTAAAAGAATGCAAATAGACCCATGTTTATCACCCTGCACAAAACTTAAGTCCGAGTGAATCCCTCCCTCTGTTTTAAGGATGCTTCTCAAAGGCCCAGGGCAGGTTAGGAGCTACCATCTCTGGGTCAGGCCCCTCCTCAAGCTCTGCTCTGTTACCTCAGCTCTGCACACTCACTGGTGTCCGTGCATTCAGGAGGCTTTTTTTTTTAATGGTCAAAAATTTTATTCACATCTATAATTAGCACAATACATACAAATTTCTTTTTATCAACACATTTTAATTAGAGAAGAAAAAATTATTTGTCAAAGTCTGAGAAATTACTTTATCACTTTATTATTACCGGCATATTACTTTAAATGCACAGATAACAATTATTTCCAAGAGCATTCCTTTAAGATTGAAACAAGTAATAGAGTGAGACTATTAACACCACTTAAGGCCATTACAGTTTCAAATTATATTTCAGGAGAGAGAAATGAGAATGTGGTATCAAAGTGCTAGGTTTGCTTCTGTTTTTGTTTTCTTTTTTGTTTGTCTTGTTTCGTTATTTTCTGACCGTGACACTAGATTTTGCTAAAGCTCTGGTTTCTAAATCCACTCCAAACTCATGTGCTCAATTCTTTTAGGGATGGCACTTAAAACTTGAATATATCTTTAAAGCCTCTTCTTCATTTTTGTTATTGTGCCAACTGACAATATTTCTGGCTGCATCTGGAAGATGTAAAAAATATTCAGCCATTTGATTTATGAATTCTACAAGTGGAGTGTCTAGCTAGGGAAGTGACTTTTTAGGCCCCAGTAAAGTCTTTGAATTCATAAACATCTTCTCAAATAGAATTCTCATACACACAACATATGCTTAATCAACATTGGTTTGAAAGAACAAGAGGATAGCAAAAGCAATTATTGAGCATTCAGGAAGCTTTTGCTTACCTCTGTTCAGGAACTCATTTTTGACCTTCACCTCAAAAGGAGTGACAGAAGACACAGCTGTTCTCTCTCCTGTGAAGGGCTCATTACTTTCTGAAGATGTCACTTGGATTTCTTTGTGTTCTTGATTCTGCTGGATTTTTTTTTTTTTTTTTTTAGAGACAGGGATTCTCTGTATCTTTGATTGTCCTGGACTCATTTTATATACCAGGCTGGCCTTGAACTCACAGAGATCTGCCTGCCTCTGCCTCCTGAGTTTAAAGATGTGTGCCACCACGCTGGCTTCTGATGGATTTTTTTTTAAAGGTCTGTAACTTTGTAGGCTTAAAAATTTTGTACATATTGAGGGCTGGAGAGATGGCTCAGCGGTTAAGAGCAGTGGCTGTTCTTCCAAAGGACCCAGGTTCAAATTCCAGCACCCACATGGCAGTTCCCAGCTGTCTGTAATTAACTCTTGGGTGTGGTGTTGCACTCCTTTAATCCCAGCACTTGGGAGGCAGAGGCAGGCAGATCTCTGTGAGTTCAAGGCCAGCCTGGTCTAAAAAGAGAGTCCAGGACAGTCAAGTATACACAGAGAAACCCTCTCTCAAAAAAAAAAAAACCTAAAAAAATTGTACATATTGAAACAAAATAAGGGGCTTTATCATGATGTTTCCATAAGGTATGCCCTATACTTTAATCATATTTACCTTCTCTATTGTCCTGTTTGAAAAAACAGTGTGTGTGTGTATGTGTGTGTATGTATGGTGTATGTGTGCTCATGTTTGTGCATGTAATTACAGCTGCTTGTGACAGGGTACCCTGTGAAGTCAGAGAATAGCTTCAGATTTTCATTTTTCACCTTGTTTGAGACAAGGTGTCTTGTTTGTTGCTGTGTTACAGGGATGGGTTTCCCATGAGCCTCTTGCAAATCCTGTTTCTGTCTCATATTGCTGTGGAGACTATAGATATGCCCTACTGTGCCCATGGCTTCACCTTCATGTGGTATCCTAGTTAGGGTTTCTATTGCTGTGGTGAAACACCATGACCAAAAAATCAAGTTGGGGAGGCAAGAGTTTATTTGGCTCACACCTGCATATCATTGTTCATCCCTGAAGGGAGTCAGGACAGGAACTCAAACAGGGCAGGAGCCTGGAGGAAAGAGCTGACGCAGAGTCCATGGAGGAGTGCTGCCTACTGGCTTGCTCTCCCTAGCTTGTTCAGCAGCCAGGACCACCAGTCCAGGGACCACCAGTCCAGGGATGTGCCCATGCACAATTGTCTGGGTTTTCCCATATCAATCACTAATTAAGAAAATGCTCTACAGATTTGCCTACAGCCCAATCTCATGGAGGCATTTTCTCAATTGTGGCTCCATCCTCTCAGAGGACTCTAACTTGTGTCAAGTTGACATAAAACTAGTCAGAACATGTCGGTTTGGGATCTGAACTCAGGTCCTCGTGCTTGCACAGCAAATGCTTTACCTGCTGAGCAGTCTACCCAGCTCTCTCATTGACTTCTTTCCTTCCCTCCATCCTTCCTTCCTTTCTTTATTATTTTTTCTTTTTTACTTCCATGACCTTCTATTTCTCTCTGGATCCCACTTATGAAAGAAAGCATGTGACATTTCTCCCTGTGAGGCTGACTAATTTCACTTATCAAGTGTATCTTCTTTAGGGCTGAATAAAGAGTCTATTTATACCTTGTTCACCTATCGGTAGACATCTAGGCTGATTGGATGACATGGCTATTGGGAACAGAGCCACAAAGAGAAGAACCAGATGTTTCTATTGTGTTCTGAATGGATTATTTTGGGTGTTCATCAAGAGGCAGTATAGCTGATTCATATGGTGGATCTGTTATCAGGCTTTTGAGGGCCGTCTATACTGATTTCAATGCTGTCTGAACTAATTTACATCCTACCAGTAGTGTGAAGGTTTCCTTTTCTGCAATGTCTTCGCCAGTATCTTTGGTTTGTTTTCTTAGTAGAAGCCACTGTGACTGGGATGAGGAGAAATTTCATTGCAGTTTTGATTTGCATTTCCCGAAGCAGCACTGACCTTCCCTCATTCTCTGCCCTGGTGTATTTATTAGGCAGCTGTACTTCTTTTGAAGGGTTATTCTGCTTATTTTCCCATTTATTGTTC
Source organism: Lophiomys imhausi (assembly GCA_907164525.1). Lineage (NCBI taxonomy): Eukaryota > Metazoa > Chordata > Mammalia > Rodentia > Muridae > Lophiomys > Lophiomys imhausi. The sequence continues at coordinate 101,787 of CAJQZJ010037474.1, forward strand.
AATTTACTTTTAATTTATTATACTATTTTATTTTATTGTTCGCCTGCATGTATACACATGCACAGTGCCCACAGAAGTCAAGGTGCCATACAACTTGGAACTGGAGTCACAGAGAGTTTGTGAACTGACATGTTGGTGCTGGGAGCTGAACCCAGGTCCCTGCTTTTAACCACTGAGTCGTCTCTCCTACTCCTTGATGTTTACTTTTTTTTTTTTTTTTTTTTTGGTTTTTCAAGACAAGGTTTCTCTGTGTAGCCCTGGCTGTCCTGGACTCACTTTATAGACCAGACTGGCCTCGAACTCACAAAGATCTGCCTGCCTCTGCCTCCCAAGTGCTGGGATTAAAGGCGTGTGCCACCACCGCCCGGCTGATGTTTACTTTTTAAAGTTCTTTATATATCCTGGATACTAATTTTTACTGGGTGAATAAATGGCAATAATCCTCTCCCATTTGGCAAGTATCTCTTCACTCTGGCAATGGTTTCTCTTGCTATCTAGAAGCTTCTTAATTTGAAGCAACCCCATTTGTAGTTTCTTGCTATTGTTTTTCCTTGGACTGTTGGAATCCTGATGATCTGAGTTTGAACCCTGGAACCCACATGGTGGCAATAGAGAACTGATTCAGGCAAGTTGTCCTCTGACCGCCATACATATGCCCCAACATGCATACACATGCTTCCCCAATAAGAGAACGCGCGTGCACGCGTGCGCGTGCGCAAGTGTGTGTGTGTGTGTGTGTGTGTGTGTGTGTGTGCATTGATTTCTAAAACAGAGACGACATTTGAACAGAAGTATTTTGCATGGATGAATAATACTGCTCTCTGAAGACATGGCCTTTTAAATGAAAATCTCAACAACTAGCCTGGGATACCTGCTCATGAGTTATTATTGGTCAGAGAGGCCCCAGCAGTCTCCAAAAAAGTACAGGCTATTGCCATTTCCATTGGTTACCTACTGTACTCACATGGTAAGACCCTGTTTCTAAAGGCATGGCTCACTGTGCAGGACACAGAGATTCCAATCTCTAACTGGTCAGGAAACTTCCTTCCTTTTGGGTGGGTTTCATAGTGCTGGAGCATGAGCAGAAAGCGGGTTACAGCTACAAACCATTCTCCAGCATGGATGTACTTCTTCCAGCAAGACTCTACCTCCTAAAGGTAACATTAATGGGTATCAAGTGTTCAAATAGATGAGCCTAGGGGGACATTTCTCATCCATATTACTATAGTAGCACAAGAAACCAGCCAAAATGTTTAAGTTTGAGGGTGGGAGACTGTTTTTTTATTTATTTCTTATAAAACTCATTAAGTTTTGACAGTTTTCTTACAGGATGGTTAGTTTTTGATGTCAACTTGATGGAATCTAGGTGGGCCTCTGTGTGTGTCTGTAGGGGATTATTTTGATTTCCTTAATTTAGATAAGATGACCCTCCCATTGTGGGTGGCACCACTCTCTGGCTGAGGTCTTGGACTGTGTAACTGGAGATAAGGAACTGAGCAGCAGCAGCATTCCTCAGTCTTTGTTCCCTGATTGTGGATGTCATGTGACCAGCTGCTTCTGAAGGGAATGAAAATTATTAAAAGACCCCCTATGTCGGCAGTAGAGCCAGGCCAGCCGCCAGGTGATTCCCGAAACTTAGCTGACCATAAACAGGTTGAAACCAAGAATGAAGGTCAATTGGGCCACGGGCCCCCAGGGCTTCAGGAACTGGCTGACCACAAAGTAGATAACAAAACAAGATTAGATTCATTTCTGAGACAAACAGATGTAGGATGTTTCCCGCTGATTAACTAATGGGCTGGGCTGGTACATTCCAGCTGTATTTCCCCTCCCCCTTGGGTTGTGGTAAACGATGGGCTGGGCTGGTACTTCCCACCTGTAATTTCCCCCACCCCCTTAATCTGTGGTGCTCCCCCATAAAATATTGGACTCTCCCCCAAATCAGGGTCGCGGCTCCTAGCCCTGCTTGGGATACGAGTGGTGCCCCTCAGTGCACTGAGCCCCCCCCTTTCCCCCTTTTCCCCCCTGAAATAAACCTCTTGTGATTGCATCAAGATGGTCTCTTGCGAGTTTTGGGGCGGCCGTGATATCCTGAGTGTCGGGTGAGGAACTTCCCTCCCCCGGGTCTTTCACTTCAAGTACCCATTGTTTCAACATCCCTGACATGATGGACTGTCCGCAGGAACTGTCAGCCAGAATAAGCTGTTTATCCCTTAAGCTTACCTTTGTCAGAGTATTTTATCATAATAGCAGGAAAAGAAACTAACACATATGAGTAAAGCAGACAAATGTAAAACTGTGACAGAGAAAGGGAGGGAAGAAAGGAAGAGAAAAGGAAGTGGGAAGATAGAAGGAAGGAGGGAAGATGGAAGAAAGGAAGGGAGTGAGGGAAGAAGTAATAAAGGAAGGGAAGGAAGGAGGGAGTGAGGAAGGCAGGGAGGAAGGAAGGTTGGAAGAAGAGGAGGAAGAAAGGAAAGGAGGGAAGGATGGAAATAGAATAGAGGAAGGGAGAAATGAAAGAAGGAAGGAAAGAGGGGAGGGAAGACAGATATGTTCAAACAATAAGATACATTACAGAGCAGCAATTAAGGTGGGAGAACCACATGCACAGGCAGATAGCCAAGTGGAATGGAATATAAGAATCCATTTTTGAGAGATTTACTTTAAAATTTTTGTATGTATGAGTTTTATCTGCATGTATGTGCATCATGAACATGCAGTGCCCCCACCCCGAGATGAGCACATCAGATCCCCTGAAACTAGAGTTACAGATGGTTGTGAGCTGCCATGTGGGTGCTGGATATTACACCAGGGCCCTTGAAGACAGCAGGTACTGCTCTTAACTACTAAGATGTCTCCCCAGATCCAGGACAGTCTGTGTTTCAAATAAAAATAATCTCAGTGCTCATGTAAATAACTTCTCATACAGGCCCATGCAAGCAATCCTAATTAAACTCATTGGGGCATGCATACACTGGAAGTAGAAGGAGGACTAATTGGGAAGAGGAAGGTGATCATTGGGAATGGAAGATGATGAAAGTGGGAATGGGGGAATTGAACAGAATAAAAATATCATATATGTGCATGAGAATGTGTGTGTAGGAGCCTAGAAAAATCACAAGTGAACATGCAGCTTCTGTCTCCACAGTGGACAGGGAGATCAGCACATGGGGGTTAGAGAACAATAGGGAAGGAGTAAGGAGAACCAAAGATGGGGCTTCTGTTTTGCAGTAAAGGACAAATGAGATTTTCCCAGAAGTGTCCCTAAAACACACACAAAGAAGTGGCCATGTGCTCCAGGCAGCCAGCTGGTAGAGATATAAAGGTTCCTGGAGGAGAGGTCTCCACACTCACATACCTTCTTCTTCATCTGCTCCACTGATCTACTCCACCTTCAACCAATTACCAGAACCATGAGCTGCTGTGGAGGTTCTGGAGGCTGTGGCTCCAGCTGTGGGGGTTGTGGCTCCTTTGGCTCCTGCTGCTGCAAGCCGGTGTGCTGCTGTGTGCCTGTCTGTTCCTGCTCCAGCTTTGGGGGCTGCAAGGGAGGCTGTGGCTCCTGTGGGGGCTGCAAAGGAGGATGTAGCTCCTATGGAGGCTGCAAGGGAGGCTGTGGCTCCTGTGGGGGCTGCAAGGGAGGCTGTAGTTCCTGTGGGGGTTGCAAGGGAGGTTGTAGCTCCTGTGGGGGTTGTGGCTCCTGTAGGGGCCGCAAGGGAGGCTGTAGCTCCTGTGGTGGCTGCAGTTCTTGCTGCTGCATTCCCTCCTGCTGTCAGTCCAGCTGTTGCAAGCCCTGCTGCTGTGAGTCTAGCTGTTGCCAGTCTAGTTGCTGCAAGCCTTGCTGTTCTTCAGGTTGTGGGTCTTCTTCATGTTGTCAATTCAGCTGCTCTCTCCCCATTTGCTGCCAATGCAAGATCTGAGGTTCTAACCAGAGTTCTAGGTTATCTTACCTATTTGAGGTTTCTGGAGATGAGTCTGGATTGCATCCCAGAACCCTGAAGCTCTAATCTTACTTTGTGATCCAGAATGTCTTTCCTTGGTCTCCAAAGCTAGCCATCCATCTGTTGGACAACAGAGAGGACACAATCCTCCTACTCATCACCTCTAATGGGAAACCCATATCATTTTCCATGCCACCCAGGATGAGAGTCCTTTTCTCAGCATCCACAGTCCCCTAAGAGACCCATGCATTCCTCCCTGCCAGTAGCAGGAAGTCCTACCATAAGGTACACTCAGTACTGGCTCCTATGTCTACTTTCTCTCTTTCTGTTTACTTTGCTTTGCTTCTTTTGGCCTAACTGGGGCACTGTAAAACATTAAATAAATGGCTTTCTTGTGCATATGATGCAGTTCTTATTGTGATTTTTTTTTTTTGCCATCTCCAGCACAATAAACCAACCCACTTAGACCTACACCCTATACTTTATCTATGTATTCACTTGAATATTGATCATGGCTGCTACACAGGCCCCATGAAGTCCTTGGGTCCACAGCTACCTTGTCAAGGAAAGGAGAGCTGAGGGGTCATATCAAAGATTAGCAGGAAAGAACAACAGGAGCCAAAATCTTGAAATACTCCTCTCAGGGGCTGGTGTTGGGGATTAAAGAGGACACTGTACAGGGCACAGGGATCAGGGTGAGTGACTCTCTCACACAGGTGTGCACGGGTCAGGAGGACACTGGTTTGAGGATATATGCAGCACCCACAGACTTGCTGGGTGCATGGTGGCGGGGGGCTCAGGCTCTGCTGTCAGCACCACCTACATGAGCCCCCTAGTGAGTTGTCTGTTCTTGATTCCTCTGCATGCTCATCTGCAAAGCAGGGACATCTGTATCCCCATGATGGGTAAAGATGAAATGGCTGAACCATAAAGAGTGTTTAGCCTGCAGATGTGAAGGACTCGGGCCAGAGACAACACCACTGAAACCAAGGTTTGAGGAACTGTAGTGGAAGGAACCGAGGAGTACGAAGGACGTGCTAGAGGCTGATCATTTAGCTAAATGCTAAGGAGCACCATTTTATGACACTAAGTGAGGGTGAGTCTAGAAGCTCCTTCTCTATTTGGGAATTGTTGGAAGATTTACTGGCACCCAGACAAGGGCTTAGGCATAATGGGAGATTTGGTTTGTAATGCCATAGCAAAGACAGCAGGGTTCTTTTCTGCTTTGCTCCCAGTGGGAATTTTCTACTTTTTCTTCTTTGTCTTTGTCCTGTATAACATCTCAAAAAAGGTTGGGAGAACGGCTGAGCAATTGGAAAAGTTGCGAGTGGATATGGATGGGACTGAAAAGCAGAAAAAGGATGAAATAGGAAAGTCGAAAGGGTCACTCTATTCTCTCACTCCTGAAGGGGTTGCAGAGTTGGCTATATGACTAGACAACCGGTGGAGACGGAGGTGCCTGGGAAGCAAGTAGTGCCAGAGAGAGGAGGAGAGCGGGATTCAAACCTGGCGACTGAAACCTGGAGCTTCCTGCAGTAGGAAAGAGGGAAGCAAACTGGACTCTACTGGTAGATCATGGCCCCAACCAGTGCGGCACACTTTTGGCTTCAAGTCCTTGCAACCTGTGGGGAGCAGGGTGTGCTGCTGGGAGGAGGGGGAAGCCATACAGGGCGAAGAGAAACAGCCTGTTTTGAAAGAAAGGGTTAAGCTTGAAACAACTGCACCACTGGAGGGGCCACCTGGGGTTATGAGATTACCATCATTAACTTTCCCTGTAGTAGCACAAGGTCTTCAATATCAAAATGGTTGGTGCTTCAATTGTGGTAAATTTGGTCATTTGCAAAGAAGCCATGACCAAGTCGCTAGAAGTCTCAGCTATCAAAGTGCCTGGTGCTTTAATTGCAGTGAATTTGGCCATTTACAAAGAAATTGTGACCAAGCAGAAAAAGCTTCAGATCTCAAAATGTCTGATGCAGTAACTGGGAGAAATACAGCACTTTCCAAACCAGATTTCAAAATGCTAGGTGCATTAAACTGAGAAATGTAGTACTTTCTGCTGGAGAAGTGAATAAGCCATTTCTGGATTCTCTGAAAGAACGTCTAGGCTTACCAGGGTTTGCAGACATGTGGCAAGAAACTCACTGGGCAAATGAGTACAGGTCCAAGAGAGATATCCAAGGCAGCTTCTTGCCATCAGTAGGGGGCCTGGCAACTTGAGGCCCCTCACCAAAAAGTACCAGCCATTTCAGACAAGAGCAGCCAAAAGTCACCAGGTTCTACAAGAAAACTTTAGCCACTGATTTGAAAAAAAAAAAAAAAAGTGTTTAGTTTACATGGGATATAGCAATGATAGGATAAAAGGTGGATTATTGTAACTGCTTTTAGACTAGAAAGCAACAGTCTTAAATGTTTTATGTTGGTATACATTATGGTACATATATTGATAGAAATTTAAGGTTATTTTGTTACAACATGAGACTATTTTGTTCAACTCTTGCTTAATGTGTTGTATATATGCAACTCATTTCCAAATGTAATGCTATTGAAAACTGTTTAGGATAATTAATAATTAGTCACCTATTATCAAACTTGTAGTCATGTTAGGTATTAGTTCAGTTAATTACAGAAATAAGTTTTATTTAGCCTCTTGTATATATTTTCAAAGTCAAGCAGATAGTAAATAGCCAGAAACAAGCAACACTTGCCCATTTAGATATACTGAGATAGATAGAAGGTCTTCAAACACTTCAGAGATCTACAGAATATGGCATTTAAGATGTTTTGATAATAAAAAGCGTTTCATCAGAGAGACATATCTGCTCCTGGAAGAATTCCCAGTCTACTTCAAAGAAGATGATGGGCACCAAAGAACCTCCACTTGGAGTTTGCTTCAAATGTGGCAAAGCTGGCCACTGGGCAAAAAACTGCTTACAGCAGGCTGTCCAAGCTGTGGACAAGTCGATTGACCCATTTTGCTGAGATAAGGTAGACCAGTTCTTCAAAATTTGTGCTTCACAAATAAGTCTGTCAGATATTCTGGGCCTGAAGGCAGAAGACTGGCTGCTCCAATGATGCAGAGGAATCGTGGGTGACTATCCAGGCAGCCAGCACTCTCTGTCATTTCTATAGTTTTGGGAGCTGCTTGCTCTGTACTTCCTGTTTACTCAGGTAATATTTATCCTTGTTAGTTCTCTGATGGGGTTGAAGACTAGAGCTACAGTCTTACGGTTTTCTTTATTATAGGTAAAAGACAAAAGCTTTACTTATTTAGGATCTAAAACAATGTTTTAGGGTCTAAAAAGATGATTTTAGGTTGATAAATGCAAGTTGTGATAAGAAAGTGATTTAGGTTCAGAACTTTGGACTCACCAGGATAGGATAGATAGTGGAATATTTTCTTCAAGGTTGCCAAATACATATGGACTGTACATTGTAAATATAATTCTTACTTGATAGTTCTCATAATTGTTCTTATTATATATCATGTATTAATGTTAGAGAAAAAGCCATTTTTTGGATTAAAAGGGGAAGGGTAAAGAGACTTTTGGTTTCTTAAAAAACCCAATTATATTAGGTGAACATGGCCTGTTTTAATCCCAGGTGTGGGATACGAAGCAGCTTCAGTTTGTCCACAGCTGTTAACTATGATTGTCTCATGCTCTAGGAGGGGTGTGATCTTTGCCAGCTGGAGATAGTTTAATTCTGGGGACTTTGGAGAGGGTATAAATGGGAGAGCCCTGAGAGGTCCTGTGATGGCTGCTGTTCCCCATGATGTTGCCCTCACTGCTTCTGGTCCCTGCAGTTGCTAGTTCCTCCTGCTGTGTTTGCTATTGCTGGTTTGCTTGATTGCTGTTTGGAGATATTCTGACGACGGAGGTTGGACTTACCCTTAGGAACCTGATTCCCCTGATCAGCAGGAAGTAGTCCAAAGAGGTCTATGTCCCCTTTTCCCTCTTACCTTCTTTCTTGCCTGCCTAGTGTTGAGGGGTTGGAAGGGATTGGGGTGGAGAAGGGTAGTAGTTATAAAAACCCAATAAAGTAGCCCAAAAAAGTATGCCTACAATTTACCAAACACAGAGGCCTTGCACATGTACGTGTGCAAGCTCCATTTTTATCCCTGACCGAGTTCACTTATTGTGGAAGGAATAGCTTGTGTATTGTATGGATGTAGCAGCTGTCAATAAAAGAACTATGGCCTGTAAGAAACGTTAGAATAGGAGGTGGGACATCTGGTAGGCAGAGAGGATTCTGGGAGAGTGCCAGGCACTTGGGGTGGAGTGTGTGGTGTGAGTGTGCAATTCATCCAGGAAGATGTGAGAAGACAGATGCATGATACCTGAGCACAGATAGCCAGCCACGCATCAGAACACATGACTAGAACAAATGGGTTACTTTAAGTTATTGGCTAGTTAGGGAATGAGCCTAGCTCTATGGTCTTGGTATTTGTAAATATATTTTTATGTAAATATATATTTAAAATAAATATACTATATAAATACATAAATAAAAAATAAATCTGAATCTTATTTCTAGGAGTTTGGGGCCAGGAGGAAAAACACCCACTTTTGACAATCTATATTGCCATGGCCAGAATCCAGGTTCTTCAGTCTTTCAATGGACTCAACACCAATGATTCCTCAGGGAGGCTCCAGACCTTTAGCACTTGACCAAGGTTATATCATTGGTCTCCCTTATCCCACAGTTGTAAGGGGAGTTAGGTTAATATAAATTAGATTTAGTAAATATCTAGGGGTTTCTGATACAGTCTCTTAATCTGGGGCATGAAGATCAACTTGGGTGTGGGCAATTAGTTTATCAGCTTATGGACTAAAAGCAAGGAGGAAGCCAGGTGAAACAAGGAAGAGACTATGGACTGAAAACAAGGTTTATAGCCTGGCATTGTTTTCAGCTGCTAAGTGGGCAGAGCCTAGGTTAAGCTGAAGCAGGTGGAACAAGGAGACATCCTATTTAAGGACAAGTGGAAGGAGCCCGTTGTGGGGGGAGGTGCATGCTAGAGAGCTTCAATGCTAGAGAGTTCTCACGCTAGAAAATGACAGTGAGTAGTTTGTATTGCCAGATGGAGAAAGTCCTAGTGGACTGATGGCCAGATCTCCCTGAGGCAGAAAGAAGCTGGTGAGCAGAGAAAGCCTCAGCCAAAGAGCAAAAGGCCAAGGACTAAACTCTGTGGCTCAGCTTTTGCCTAGAGGGGTTTGACCTGTCCAAACAGTGGCCTGAATGGAACTTGTGGCCAGCTTTAAAGATTGAGGCAGAGCGGCAGGGTTGTTGATACAAAGGAAATAAGTTGGCTTACAGACAGCTGAGGTCTCCCAGAGAGAAGAAGGCCTCAAGTCTTATTTAAGGTGAAGCCATGATAGCCAATTTACCCTGACGGATCTATGTCTGGGATATTCTGGGAAGAAAGACTGCTAAGTGCATTAAAGGGTCTACCCCAGAGACTGTTTCTGATGACTGCCCCAGAGACTTCTAAAAGGTTATGAAAATAGTTAATAGTTAATAGGTTCAGTGGTTAAGTAATAGGGGTTGTAGTCATTCTTAGGGTTAGTAGTTAAGTGAATGTTTATAAGTGAATATAGTTATCAATAAATACATGTTGAATAATTAAAAAGGTTCAGTTTCACACAGTATCTAATGTCTTGGGCTGAACATCTAGCAGGTTCTCTGCCTTTCCAGCATATAGAGGGACATTGTTGAATTACCCTGGCTCCATTTTGTAAACCAACTCAATAAATTCCCTTTTATGATAAATATATTATCCTAGTTCTGTTCCCCCAAACACCTCCAACTAATACACTTATTTTAGAGCTCACATGATCAATCCAAGTCCATACAGGACAATGTCCTCTTGGGTCAGCTCAACTAACAAAGGGTCTTAATTACACTGCAAACACCCCTTTCTCAGACCGGCCACCATCCCATGGGTGCTAACTCTTCATACCACAAGTCCCATTATTCACAAGGGGAGTTGATGTAAAATGGAGGTCACGTTTTACAATTCTGCTCTTACAGGAGAGACACGATCTGTTCATAGCATCAGTGTGACATCTAGATGGTGACATTTGGAGGAGGTGAGGGTGCTGAAGGTCAGAACATTCATACCTAACCAGGAGTTATTACCTCAGGCAGTAGCAGCAGATTGATAACCAAGTCCCTTAGCAGGGACTGCGCCTTGCATCGGCATGGAAGAAATAACCGAGGTAGCTCACTGTCCTTCAGCTCCCCCAAAAGATTTCTGGAACCACAGCTTCAGAAGAGGGAGTGTAGCTGGAGAGTGAGGTCAAATTTACCACATGAGGACTGTAAGAAGTGGGTCAGTAGTTAAGAGCACAAACTGCTCTTCTAGATGCTCAGTTCCCAGTACTTGTGTCAGGCAGTAACTGCCTGTAACTCCAGCCCCAGCAAACCCAATTCTATCTTTTGGGGACACCAGCAGATATGTGACACACACTCATGTACACACACACAATCTACCCCTCTGTCCACACATCTTCACTTGCAAGTGTTCGTTGTATTGAGTCATTGGTCTAACTTGAGATCTCTGGCTTCTGTGACATCAGGACTTCTCCCAGTTATCCTGTTGTTGCCCTGTGCCATGGAGATCCTGCAGCTTTGGATCAGCAGGACTGGCCCTTTCATGTACCTCAAAAGTTCACAGATGATGTGGATTTTGGGATGGGCCAATTCAAAGCCCTGGATCTGGGCCTGGGTGATAGCTGAGCTGGCCAGCCTGCTGGTTCTCACTTATCTGCTCCACCATGGCAAGCTCTCCACCACTGCCCAGGCTCGCTCACCCAAGGCGGCCATCAGCAGGGGGTAGGGTTAGTTCTCCTGCTCTCCTAACCCCTGGGTCAGCTTTTCTGAGTGTCTTAGGTGTCAAGGGCCAGTGGAGGGCATCACCCCTATGTGGTAGGAGTTTATTAAAATAACCAATTATGAAAATATTTTTGTTTAATCTCAGGTGTAAAGTATTGGCTGTCTCATGAGCTAGCAGGGACATGGCTTAATGAGCTGAGCAATTTTAACTCAGAGGACTTTGAGAAAGGAATAAAAAGCTAGGGTCCTGAGGAGAAGGGGGCTCTACAAAGAGGAGAAAGGGCTACAAAGAAGAAAGGGGTTGCTGCTCTCCTGGCTACTGGTGCTCCCCCAAACTGCTGCTTGTTCTTCCTGCAGCTGTCTCCTGGTTTGCTGGACTTTTACTGAGATTGGTATTACCCCCAAAGAACCCAACAACCCTAATCAGCAGGAAGTAGCCTGAAGAGAACTACTACCCCTTTCACCTTTAACCTTCTTTCTCTCCTGCATAGTGTTGGGGGGTTGGGAGGAACAAGGTGTAGGCGGGAGGCATAAGGTATTAAGGACAGTAAAATAAATCAAAATGTACAATTAATATAATACAAATTAGTAAAAGCCACTATGCTATACCTCTACTCCCAGCCCACCTCACAGCAGATGAGTATCAGGTCAACTCTCCTGTACTCATGCCTTCAGTGTGGGCTGGCTCACCTGTTCCCTCACCTCTAGGGCCAGCTCTACTGTGCTGCCTAGGTACAGTGCAGGTCTCCCCCTCTCAAATGCTACAGCTCGCTAGGGGCAGGGCCAGCTTGCCCGGTCTCATGACCCAGGAGACAGCTTCCCAACTGTCAGAGGTGGTTACGGGTGGGGGTGGGGTGGGAGAGGGTGGGGAGGGCATCACCTCAGTGCCCACCCAACCCCGAAGCAGACATCCACTCAATTTCTTATTGCAGTACACAAGAACCCAGTAATCTTGCCAGACACCTGGCAGAATCTGACATGTTGATGACAGAATGTAAGCTCTTGTCAGCAGTCAATCTCTCCCTTCCTCCCTTCTTCCCTCTCCTCTTTCTATCTTATTTCACTTTCCCCGGAAGTATGTGGAAACACTTGCTCAGGATGGGTAGATTCTCAGCCCTCTGAGGATAGTTGTGGCTGGGCTCCCACACTCAGAGAAAGCACTCGGGAGGTCACAGCCAAGAGGGCTCTGACACCATGAGAGCAACACTCACATGGTTGCTCTGGGTCTGGGATACTTATGGCTGCCTTACGTCCCAAGCACAAGCACCTCCTAAGATGCTTTCTGGCAGCCGGAGCTTTGCGTGTTCTACAGTCCGCAGAGAGCTGTCTTGCTTCCTGCACTTCTGGTTCATCATATTCTGAATCCCTCCTGCTATTTTACAGCACTAGGGGTGTCCAACCTTCCAATACTAAGAAACCTAGTCATCAGGGAGGAAGCTGCTAGGCGAGCAGCAGCTTGATTTCTCTGCATTATAGGAACAATGCATGCAGTGTCTTCAGTAACAGCGTCTTAACCATCAGGCTCTTGTAGGCAGACAAGATCAATGACAATAACTTGTACTTATCTAAGAGAGGTCTCTAGGACACCTTGGACCAAGAGCTCAAAGAAAGGAAGCCTACTCCTGGCAGTGGGCTTTTTATTTGGCAACATATGGCTTCTGGGAGTAACACCCCCCCACCCCCCCACCCCTGTATAGGGTAATACAAATAAACTATATTGTCTAAACCTTATAAGCTGGTATGTCTAGAAAATGTGATTTTAAAATAGATACAAGGTTACGAAGAGTTAATGTGAGACCCAGCATGACAGCCAGCATGTGTGTGAAGTCCTGTAGTGCTTGATGAACAGGATGGACGGGTAACTGCCTCTTAGCAACTTGTTACAGGCAATTCTGAACTTCACAGGTGAAGGGATGCATGAAGAGTGAGCACAGGAGAACTTTGAATGGCTGCCTTCCCCCCTGTGTAGGTCCTGACTGGGGGCTGCAAACAGCAGAGATTATGTTGCTGGCATCCAGCATTGCCCCATGGCTATACCAGAACCTGAAATCAGAGCACTGATTGTTTGGGGAGGGAACAGTGTGTGTAGGAAGTATGTCATGAGGCACAGCAATGTTTGTGTTACTTTAAATCACAGGCAATGTCCCTGTGAACAGTATAAAAATAGACATAAGGAAGAGACCTTGGGCCAATCAGTCACTTAGGATAGGAATATAAAGGCCCAGGCTCAGGAGGCTTGACAACCTGCACATCTTCCTTCTCTACCTGCTCTTCTGACCTGTTCCATCCTCAACCAAACACCAGAACCATGACCTGCTGTGGTTGTTCAGGAGGCTGTGGCTCCAGATGTGGAAGCTGTGGCTCCAGCTGTGGGGGCTGTGGCTCCAGCTGTGGGGGCTGTGGCTCCTGTGGCTCCAGCTGCTGCAAGCCTGTGTGCTGCTGCAAGCCTGTATGCTGCTGCACACCTGTGTGCTGCTGTGTGCCTGCCTGTTCCTGCTCCAGCTGTGGAGGCTGCAAGGGAGGCTGTGGCTCCTGTGGAGGCTGCAAGGGAGGCTGTAGCTCCTGTGGTGGCTGCAAGGGAGGTTGTGGCTCCTGTGGGGGCTGCAAGGGAGGCTGTGGTTCCTGTGGGGGCTGCAAAGGAGGCTGTGGCTCCTGTGGGGGCAGCAAGGGAGGTTGTGGCTCCTGTGGGTGCTGTAAATCTAGCTGCTGTCAGTCCAGCTGCTGCAAGCCCTGCTGCTCTTCAGGTTGTGGGTCTTCCTGTTGCCAATCCAGTTGTTGCAAGCCCTGCTGCTGTCAGTCCAGCTGCTGTAAGCCCTGCTGCTCTTCAGGCTGTGGGTCTTCTTGTTGCCAGTCTAGCTGCTGCAAGCCCTGCTGCTGCCAGTCCAGTTGCTGTGCCCCTGTATGCTGTCAGTGCAAGATCTGAGGTTCTGGTCACAGTCCCCCAGTAATCCTACAGACCTACTGTAATCCTCTCCAGACAGGGACAGGAGTGGCAGCCCTAAGCCCAGAGTTTGTCCTCTGACATCCTTGGCACCTGGGCTCACCTGAAGACTCCATCAAGTCCCCAGATAGGTGGCAGACTATGGAATTCACCACAGTCTGTGGCCCCAGGGAGCTGTGTGCTTCTTTTCACCAAGCATTGGCATGAACAGGCCCATCTCCTCTTAACCATCTCTGTGTTTTTTGTTCTTTCTGATTCTCTGTCAGAGTGCGCACACTGTGCCTTTGATACAAACATCCTTCAATAAACATTCTCTACCCACTGTATTTCTCATGTCATTTTTTGTTCTCATAACTGACCAGCAATATACTCCAATACCCATCTTCTGCTCATTTCTCCTCTGATCCTCCTGTATTAGTCCCTAGTGCAGTGCATTGTGTTGTTGGGTCTGCTCCTGAGACCAACCCCAGCACACCCAGCATGAGGCAGTGGAGGCTAGAGAATCAAGGCATCAGCTTTAGAGTCATGAATACCTTTGAGAATCTGGAAAATGAGACAACAAAGAGTGCAGGATACAGGCGTGCTATGGCCTAGTTTCGTTATGCACTTGGGAAATCAGAGCTAAGCTATAGAGGACTTTAGCATGGAGAGAATCTAGGGACTCTCAAGGCCTTTGAAAGGCTGAGCCTGCTTGAAGCATTTAGGACAGGATCCCACCTTGTTATGAGAGATCTGGGAAATAAGCCTGAAATATTTTCTATTCTCTAGGGCCTAAGAGCCTTGGGTATCACACCAACATGTTCTGAAAACACTGGCTGCTCCAGACTGCTCCACCAGCCACTCTGCTGGACTAATATAACAGTTTATATTTATTAATAAATATATTTGTTAGCTAAGTTTTGGTTTCAGGTGGAGCCCAACATCAGTAAGGCATTATGGGTAACTTGGCTTTCAAAAGCGTAGAGGAAACTGCAGGTTTTGAAACTATGACACAGGTTGTTGACAAAAAGGCAATGGTTGCAGCTGAGTTCTATCCTGTTTTTCAATCAGACTGGATGTTTTATTTTCTTTGCTTTTTTCCCTTTTATTGGTTTATCATAAGGAAGACCCTTGCTACAGCCTTACAATTAGAAAGTATGCAAATGCAGATGGAGGAGCTTAAGAAGAAAAATCTGCCAGAGAAGGTGACTGGAACTGAGAAAATGCCATGTTCTTTCCTAGCTAGGTCTCCACACCCACTGCGTGCACCAGCAGAAGACCAGGTAGGTAATGGTGTTAATGTGGAACCAAGTGCACCCCCAGAGGAGCTGCTTGGTACTACACAGTCATCATCAGCTTTTCCAGTCATGTTACAAATTAGGCCTGGTAATAACGACAGTCAAGCCAATCAGGAGTTAACATGCCGTCCTACAGACATGTTGGATTTAAAGTGATTTAAGGAGTCTACTATTTCTTATGGAATTCATTCATCATTTGTTAAGCAAATGTTAAGTAATTGGGATACACAAAATAGAGTCATTTCCCAAGACTCGAAGGGATGTCAGCTGTACTAGAAGATAGACAGCAATTACAATGGTTGTTGTGGAGGCATGAAGCCACAAAATTAAAACAACAGAATATAACAAAGGGAATAAATGTTATAAAAAACCAAATGCTTGGCGAGGGAAGTTTTGCTGACATATGGGAACAGATTCAATTTGAAGATGTTGTGATAGAACAAGGTTGTGTTGCAGCTCTAAGAGCTTGGGGTATGGTTGCTGAGACTTGGAAAAGAACTACTTCATTTACTAAGATAATACAAAGTCCTGAGGAAACTGTCTCAGAATTTTTAGGGAAGTTGACTTCAGCTGTGGAGAGAGCTGTATCCAACCCTGATGTCAGACAGGAGTTGAAAAATACGTTGACATTTGAAAATGCAAATGCTGAATGTCAAAGACCAATTAGACCATTGAGAGCTTGAGGAGCCCCAATAGATGAGTGGATAAGAGAAATAACTGATACTGGTTTTCAAGAGCATCAGGCTAATATCATAGTGCAAGGGTCTTATTCGGTGCTTTAAATGTGGTGAATGTGGTAATTTCCAAAGAGATTGTACAGCTGAAATCTCCAGAGCTTTAACCAAGATGTCCTTCTGCTTCAGAGTCTCCTGGAGGAATGGAAAGAGAGCTTCCTTTGTATTTTCCCAGGATTTCTTAGTCCCAGAAAGTTCTACCTTCCTATTCTCTCTCTGCCCAGCTCAATGGCCATCAGCAACTTACATTGTCCAATTAGAGAGTGCCTCAGAAAGGGTGG
This sequence comes from Lophiomys imhausi, assembly GCA_907164525.1. NCBI lineage: Eukaryota > Metazoa > Chordata > Mammalia > Rodentia > Muridae > Lophiomys > Lophiomys imhausi. The sequence goes on from CAJQZJ010037474.1 coordinate 117,789, forward strand.
CACAAGACATTTCACCAACACACATACACATACTATGCACACACTGTACATATACTACATGTACCAACACACACTTTATATCTACTACAAATACATTATACATAATGCATGCACACACACATTCTACACATGCACAAACTACACATGTGTACAAGCACACTGTGTATGAGCATATTGCATCATGGACAGCATATACACAAATATATACATACACATACAAACACACTCTGCACATACTGTAAATATATATACACTGCCCACATAAGTTCACACATATGATTTGTGGGTGGTACAGAGTTGACTTACACATCCTGGGAACCAGTTAGTCAGTGTCTCTGAAGCTGTGTGGGACTCTAAAGTCCCCATACAGGTGGTTAGGAAACAAGAACTACAGGAGGTTGAACCCTATGTAAGAATGATGAATATATGTGTGAGCATATTTTCTCACTGCATGTCAAGTCAGTGACCACATGTGTAAACCACAGGAATGAGCAAGCATCTTGGTGACCATGTGTGAAAGCCATGGGGTGAGCTGGCAACCATGTGTGTGAGCTACAGAATGGCACAGTTTCTTTTTCTTCCACTCATCATCTCCTTTTGTCCTTTAGAGAACCTGCCTCCTGGCACAACCCACCGGAACTATGCAAAAAGAGAACACCTGGGATATGGTGCTGATGTACCCAGAGGACAGACAGCACCTCTGTTGAGCTATAGTGAGTTCTTTCTGCTCTGGTCTATCATTTATGGGTTACCTGCATCCTAATTTGTGTGATTTGTGTATGTCACCTTATCTGGCACAAGAATAAATGACATATTATTGTGAGAAATGGTCTTTGCAGACAAAATTAACAATCTTAAGGTATGGAGAGTTCCCTGGTTTATCTGCATGGTCTCAACATGCCATAATGAGAGCTTGTACAGAGAGCATAGACAGACAGATGGGCAGGCAGACCAACCAACAGACATGTGGAAGGGAACACTGTGTGGCTGAGAAGGCAAATTGCAATCATTTGGCCACAAGTTGGGAAATGTGAACCACGCAGAATGACCCTATGCTCTCCAGCGGGAGGGACCCTGCTGACCCTCAATTTCATACGTCTGTCACTAGACCTTAGGAGAAAATGTCATAAGATACCTCTACTCTACTGGGGTCACTTGTTAAGGGATCATGGAAAATGAATGCAGACTTTGATATCTGCGAATAGGGTGGTATTGGAACACATGAACATGGGATGCAGCGGAGACAGTACTTAAACATATGACACACTCTTTGGTTTAGGTAATTAGGCAGAGAAACACTTTGAGGCATCACAGAGAAAAGGTCACAAAGCCTGGAATAGACTGTTGGTGGGTAGGTGGTGTTAAGGACTCTGTCAAGAAATGACAATATTATTAGAGCACAGCATTGTGGTCCAAGGTAGATCCTGCCCAGAGTCTTGCCAGAATCTGTTCTGGTTTAGATGGTGGTTCAGATGGTGACAGTGGGGTTCTGGAGATAATAATGGTGCTGTGTACACCTTTGTACTCACTACTGTGGGCCTCAGATTTTGGGTAGGTGGGTGTGACAGTCAGTCTTGCTTGTCAATTTAATGGGATTAAAAAATCACACAAAGAGGGGCTGGAGAGATGGCTCAGCGGTTAAGAGCACTGCCTAGTGCTCTTCCAAAGGTCCTGAGTTCAATTCCCAGCAACCACATGGTGGCTCACAACCATCCACAATGTGATCTGGTGCCCTCTTCTGGAATGCAGGTGTACATGCAGATAGAGCACACATATGCATAAAATAAATAAAATAAATCTTTTAAAAAAAATCACACAAAGAGACACATTTCTGGATGTATCTGTGATGGAAAATCCAGAGAGGTTTGACTGAGGCGTGAAGACCTATTCTGAACATGGATGCCAAGTATCCAAAGACATGGGCCCTGAACTGAAGAGAAAGAAGAAGGCAAATGGAAAGCCAGAATCCACCCATCTCTGCTTTCTAATTGCAAACATTTTCGCTTCCGTGCTTTGTAAAGTATGATGGACAGCTCCTCTTCCTTAAATTGCTTTTGTTGGTCATTTTGTCACATCGATGAGAAAAATAGCGAATACTGTATGTAGAAGTACGCTTAAAGAGGTGTTGAGATGCTTGAGTGTGCCTGGAAAGTAGGTGGGGTGGCTGAATGTTCTCTGGACATGGAGCATGTGTGACTATCTAGAGACTGAGAATAAAGAATGGTGGTCCTCCAAAAAGCATGCCCATGCCAAATCCCTGGAGTCTGTGAGTATCACAGATAGAGCACAAGGGTGACCTTAGCTTATTTCAAAAAAGAATTTGTAGACATAGCCAGATTAGGAATTTAGAAATGAGCCTAGATGGAGCTGGTGTCTTATGCCTATAGTCCCAGGACTTTGAAGATGGAGACAGGATTTCTTGAGTTCAAGACCAGCTTGGGATCCTGTCTTATATAAAAAAGAAACCAGGGGTGGAGAGATGGGACAGTGGTTAAGGGGACTTGCTACTCTTACCAAGGACCCATGTTCAATTCCCAGCACTACATGGCTGCTTACAACAACCCGTAACTCCAGTTTCAGGGGATATTGTGGTAGGAGTTTATTAGAATCAATTGTGAGAATATTTTTGTTTAATCCCAGGTGGGCTGCTTAAGACACAGGTATAAAGTATTAAAGGTCTCGTGAGCTAGCAGGGGCGTGGCTTAACCAGCTGAGCAAGTTTAACTCTGAAGACTTGGGAGAGAGGAATAAAAAGCCAAGAAGAGAAGGGGGCTCTACAAAGGAGAGGAAAAAAAAGTCAGAGCCCTAAGGAGAAGGGGGCTACAAAGAGAAAAGAGAGAAGGAGCTCCACAAAGAAGTAAAAGAGAATGGGTTTTATAAAGAAGTAAGAATAAAGAAGCTCTACAAAGATCAGAAAGGGCTACAAAGTAGAAAGTGGTTGCTGTTCTCCCAGTTGCTGGTGCTCCCCCAAACTGCTGCTTGTTCTTCCTGTTACTGTCTCCTGGTTTTCTGGACTTCTAGTGAGACTAGTATTACCCTCAAAGAACCCAACGACCCTAATCAGCCGGAAGTACCTTAAAGAGAACTACGCCCCCTTTCACCTTTAACCTTTCTCTCCCACCTAGTGTTGGGGGCCGGGGGGGGGGGGTGGTGCTGGGAAAAACAAAGGGTGGACAGGAGGCATAAGGTATTAAGGATAGTAAAATAAATTAGAATGTATAGTTAATATAATACAAAAATAAATAAAAGCCATTTTGTTACAGGATATGATCATCTTCTGACTTCTGCAGGCACTAATGCACATGGTGCACAGACATACATACATGCAGGCAAAACACCTGTACACACTGAATACAATTAAATTTCAATTAACCCCCCAATAAACTCAAAACAAAGAACAGCAAAACCAAAAGAGAAATAAGCTTACCTAGAATATCTGGGTCAACCTTAAATCCCATCTCTCTCTTATAAAACAGAGACAGAGGCCTACAAAGGCAGAGGAAATGTAATCAGGGAGAGAGGAAGACAGGTTAGAAGGCAGCCTATGTGTGGTGGTTTGAATGAGAATGGCCTCCAGTCTCCATAGACTCATATATTTGAATACTTGATCCCCAGTTGGTGGGACTGAATGATTAGGAGGTGTGACTTTCTTGGAGGAAGGGCATCACGGAAGGTGGGCTTTGAGGTTTCAAAAGCCCTCACCATTCCCAGCTAGCTCTCTCTTTTCCTCATAGTTGTCTCAGTATGTAAACTCTTAACTACTGCCTGCTGCCATACTCCCCACCATAATGGCCATGGAATCTAACCTGAAATTGTAAGCTCCCAATAAAACTTTTCTTGATCATGATGTCTTACCACAGCAGTAGAAAAGTAACTAAGACACTGAGAATGCCAACATCCACCAGATGAAACACCCATTCTCCATCAAGCTCCAGAGAACAGTCTCTCAGCTGTTGGCTGAAACCTTGGATTTAGACTCTTGGCTTCCCACTTTCCGAGAAAATACATTTCTCTTATTTGAACCCATTCAGTTTCTAGTGATTTTTTTATAGCAGTCTAGGGACCTTTGTTCTTATAGTATGAAATAAACAAGTCTGGTGCTTGGTTGTAGCTGAGTTAGTAGAGTATGTGCTTGGCCTGTATGAGTCCCTGAACTAGAAGAGAAGGTGGGAGAGGACAAGAAATTATGAGTGTGGACATTAGCTTAATCATCTGGATGACATGCATTCTATAAAACTCTTTCTTATTCTAACCTCCAATATCAGACATCCCTGCACCAATGGCCTGTGACACTGATTGATGACTCACCCTTGGATCACATGAGCAGTTACAGATGTGAAATGGCCTATGTGACTGAAGAAAGGAACTGTTTGTTTATGTCCTTTGATTTTAACTCATGGTGGCAGTAAGAGAATACAAGATACAGACAAAGGACCTTAACACGCCTTACAGTTCCTCTCCAGCAAGCCAAATGCATCCAGGGCAAGGAAGGCAGGTTCGGACATTCCTAGGATATCCTCAGGCCACACAGCTAGGTGCGGAAGCTCTGGCTACACCCATAAGAAAAAAACAGCACTGCTAGCATTGGCCAGTTCTTGGCTTCCTTTGAATTATTTGTTTTTGAATCAGTGACTTAAAAAAAAAATACTCACTTTGCCATGTCTGTTTCTAGATTCTATAAAAATTCCCAACTCTGAAGGAGCTGCTGTGTTGCCTAGCCTCCTTGGCCCAGCCTGTTTCATATCGGGTGTGATGTGGTTGGCTCTGGTGTAGGGAGGGGTGTGGGGAAGAAGGCAGAAGAATTCACTGTGGAACTAACAAAAGGAACCTCAGAGGACAAATTGGATAGGGAGAAAACAGGAAACTTTACTAATCAGTTATAAGAATGAAGAACCACATGAGAAATACAGTGGGCAGAGCATGTTTATTGAAGGATGTTTGTAGCAAAGGCACAGTGTGCACACCCTGACAGAAAATCAGAGAGAACAGAAACCCAGAGGTGGTCAAGTGGAGATGGGCCTGTCCAGGCCAATGCTTGGTGGAAAGGAGCACACAGCTCCCTGGGGCCACAGGCTGTGGTGAACTTCATAGTCTGCCACCTACCTGCGGACTTGATGGAAACTTCAGGTGAGCCCAGATTCCAAGGAGGTCAGAATCTTGGAGACTGGAGAGAAGGAAGTGGATGAAGATTTGATCCACTGAGTGTGGAATGAGGAGTGAGCTTCTAGCAAGAGGTGTTCTTCTCCACACCTATCAGATTGGAGGTGCAGCTTCAGGACCAGAGGATGAAAACCCAAGGGCCAATCTCAGGGCTCAGGTTTGTCACTCCTGCTCCTGTCTGGAGAGAGCTACTCTAGAGGATTACTGGGGAACTGTGACCAGAACCTCATATCTTGCACTGGCAGCACACAGGGGCACAGCAGCTGGACTGACAGCAGCAGGGCTTGCAGCAGCTGGACTGACAGCAACAGGGCTTGCAACAACTGGATTGGCAACAGGAAGACCCACAGCCTGAAGAGCAGCAGGGCTTGCAGCAGCTGGACTGACAGCAGCAGGGCTTGCAACAACTGGATTGGCAACAGGAAGACCCACAGCCTGAAGAGCAGCAGGGCTTGCAGCAGCTGGACTGACAGCAACAGGGCTTGCAACAACTGGATTGGCAACAGGAAGACCCACAGCCTGAAGAGCAACAGGGCTTGCAGCAGCTGGACTGGCAACAGCTAGACTTACAGCCCCCACAGCTGGAGCCACAGCCTCCCTTGCAGCCCCCACAGCTGGAACAGGAACAGGCAGGCTTGCAGCAGCACACAGGCTTGCAGCAGCACACAGGTTTGCAGCAGCAGGAGCCACAGGAGCCACAGCCCCCACAGCTGGAGCCACAGCCCCCACAGCTAGAGCCACAAGCTCCACAGCTGGAGCCACAGCCTCCAGAACAACCACAGCAGGTCATGGTTCTGGTGCTTGGTTGAGGATGGAACAGGTCAGAGGAGCAGGTGGAGAGGAAGTGTGCAGGTGTGGAGCCTCCTGAGTCTGGGCCTTTATATCCCTGTCCAAGGTCGAGTGTGAAGCTACACGTGGTTTCTTCCATGTTGTTGTCTTCCCTGTTTAGTTAAGACTTGTTTGATAATTTTTCCTTTGGTTTGTTGACTCTCCATGGTTGGAATGCAGTTTTCTGAGGTAATTTCCTGTTGAATTTGTATTGAAGGAAAACTCTTTTGCCTTGCTCATATCAGCAAGTGTGGCCTGGTTCTTACACGCTTTCTCTTTGACCAGGTTTTATTGTCTGCTCTTCTACAGAATAGAGCCACCAAAATGGTCTCTAGGGGTATGAAGGTTTTGTGAGATAATTTCTGGCTTCTGCCTTCTTGAGCCTCTCACTCCCCAGGCCCCCTGAGGAGAGATCCAGCCTCTGCCATACTGTGTGTCTGAGACATGTTCAGGCTATTGCTTCTCCTGCCAAGGTTCTGGCTGCTCTTAGATGGCCCCAAACCAGAACCAT
>CAJQZJ010037474.1:129287-175798 GCA_907164525.1 Lophiomys imhausi
AAAAAAATCTTCTTAGATCCAGAACACCCTCTTGATTCCTAAACAACTCAAAATTTAACTATGAGACTCTAGCTATCTATTCTTCAACCACCTCAGAGACCTGAGAGGGATAAACATATCTGATTATATAGGAAGTGCAGGGCCTGCAGCTTCCAAAACTAAGAAATGACATACCAGTGGCTGCCTGGACAGTTCCCATTTGTAAGTTCTTGCCCCACATTGGACACTAAACTGTTAGCATAAATTTATATAATTGTGTTTGTTTTACAGTTTCTCTCTTAACCTAGCTAGCATCCAGGTAGTTGAGGCTGGGTTATATTATTTGTTTAATAAGCTTTACAGCACAATACTGAGCAGTTTTAATCTGTTCTTAACCCTCTATGCTAGTCTGACTTCCTCTTTGCCAAAATCCCTGAGATACTTGCAGTTTAGAACTTCCTCTGCCCCACTGCTCCTTCCTTACCTTTCCTGGACCTCTGCCCATGGCTGAATCTCCTACTTCCTCCTCTAACTCCTCCTCCCTTGGAAGGCAGGAAGTCCAGGCCTATTTTCTCCCCTGCTCAGCGATTGGCTGTAAGTTGCTTTATTGGAATATCAGGGGACGATTGGAGAGCAGTATTTACACCACATTGAGGCAGGAGATTCTCAGAACAAGGATTGATTGCAACCAGATGTGGGGGAGTACATAAATCAGCATTTGAATTACACAATAACCTTATGCCTACAAAGGGAAAGGCTGGAGCCTGTGCCTGCCAGAGGGGGAGCTTGTCTCCTAGAGAGATCAAATAGATGTCTGAGAACATGTTGGACCACCTTGCAGGAGAGACTGAAGCTGAGACAGTGATGGGCAGGACCACACTTGACCAGGACTGCTTAGCTATGCTCTCCTCCCGCCCTCTGTTTAAACCAACATTCCATGTCAGAACCCTGAGGGTGGGCTAGGGAAGTCATTGGACTTCTTTGTTTCTCATCCCAATGTGGCTACACTGAGTAATTTTCCTTTCTCTGGTTTTTGCTATGTCTTGTCTGTTAATTGGCCCATTGTAAGAGAGGCTGGACATAGGTGGTTAGGGCTACTGTGGCCCAGGGATGTACCCTAATAACTTTGATACCAATTCTGGTGAGTTGGTGGAGGTACACAGTTTTCTTTAGAATGTTGGCCCAGGACAGGGTGGAAAGATTGAGTGTTCCCACATGGGCCTGGAGTCACCATCCTAGGGAAGTTTTCCTTCATCTTCCCATTTCAGTTAGCATCAGCTGCTTTCTACCTCAACTAGGTGAAGTAGAGAATTAATGTTTTGAACTCTAGACAAAATCAGTTCTTAGTAAGTTTCTTCTTGATCTTCAATTTGTGTCCTTGGAGTGGCCATATGGCTTTCTCTCCTCATTGATATAGGCCTCCAAGCTTTGGCTATAGAGTACCAAGAAGGCAGTTTCACTAGCCTTTTAGTTTTAACTTTTGTGTAACATTTAGGCAAAGTGTAGAGAATCTTCAGTGGTACTTGGGTGTTTCAAAGACTCCTTTACACACTTTTCTCCCTTGGTCTCACAAAAGTCAGAGTTTGTCATGCCTCTGATGGAAGTTGATCTGGGCTATGATACCAGATGTTCCAGGTGTCTCTTTGCTCTTGTCTTCTTGAGGTAAAGAACTCAGTCAAAGCATGCGGAAGACCTGCACAGGCTCAAGCTGAGTGGGTCTCGGCACTTAGAGGAAGAAGTGCATATGGGGTCCCACCCCTAACCAAGAAGCTACCAGAAATATATAGCTATTTGCAAATGGAAAAAAATATGTGTTTTTCCAAATAGTTTCACTGGCATATTAACCAGATTTCAGGGCAGGCCCCATATGTAGTAGTAAGACCAGGAGTAGTTGGCTAACACAAAATGAACTTAATGGTGTATTTGTGGATTTTTTGTTTCACTTTGCTTTGTTTTTGGCATTTTTCACCTTATGGGCCTTTTGCTTGTTACTTTAATTTTCATTTTGTTTTCACAGGTTTTTTGGGGGGTTGTTCATGTATGTGTGTGCTTCTTGGTTTTTTTGTTTTGTTTTGTTTTTGAAAGACAGAGAAAATATAAAGTTGGGTGAGCAAGGAGGTGGGGAGAACCTGAGGAGAATGGAGAGGGGAAACATTATCGAAGTACAATATATAAAAATTTTCAAGGAGCTGGAGAGATGGCTCAGCGGTTAAGAGCACTGGCTGCTCTTCCAGAGGTCATGAGTTCAATTCCCAGCAACCACATGGTGGCTCACAACCATCCATAATGAAATCTGGTGCCCTCTTCTGGCTTGCAGATATACCTGTAGACAGAACACTGTATACATAATAAATAAATCTTTAAAAAAATTTTTTTTCAATTAGGCCAGATGGTACTGACGCATGCTTTTAATCCCAGCACTCGGGAGACTGAGGAAGGCAGATATCTTTGAGTTTGAGGCCAGCATGCTCTACAAAGCAAGTTCCAGGACAGCAAAGGCTACATAGAGAAACCCTGTTTCAAAAACAAAAACAAAAAAATTGGTTCTTTACTTAAAAAAAAAAATCAGCCAAGAGACAGGTAGTCTGAGCAAAAGTTTATTTAGTAAAGCCAAGCAAGGCACACATTCAAGTAAAGTAAAGGTTGGAGTGGTCTGCCCCAAGGTAATGATCATCCTGATGGATTCTGGACTGTGGATTTCAAAGGTTTTATGAATATTTATAAAGTGGGTGACATATTCGTGGAGTTAGGTGATCCCTTTCCCTTCCCAAATCATGGTGAACCAGATCTTTCTTTTAGGGTTTTTCTTCCCATGATCCTCACAAAGGGGATGTGTGTGTGTGTGTGTGTGTGTGTGTGTGTGTGTGTGTGTTTGTGTGTGTGAACCAGAATGCAAGGGATGTTATAATGACATCAGATCTTTTGAGGACATAGACCCTTCGTTGGTGAACACAAGTCTGCATGCCCAGAAGCTTTCATTTCTGATATAATGTGATTAATCTATCTTTAATTGTAAGTTGGATTAACCACAGAAGTCCATTGTCTTATTTAGGGTTTCATTGTTGCGAAGAGACATCACGACTATGGCAACTCTTATAAAAGAAAACATTTAATTGGGGCTGGCTTACAGTTTCAGAGGTTCAGTTCATTACCAACAAGGCAGGAAGCATGGCATCGTGCAGCAGACATGGTGCTGGAGGAGCTGAGAGTTCTACATCTTGATCCACAAGCAGCAGCAGGAGACTATGAGCCACTCTGGGAGTAACTTGAACATAGGAGACCCTAAAGCACACCCCACAGTGACACACTTTCTCCAACAAGGCCACACCTCCTAATAATGCCACTACCTATGGCCAAGCATTCAAACACATGAGTCTATGGTGGCCATACCTATTCAAACCACCATAGCCATCCTAACCATTAGGAGAAGAGACACCAAGACACAGCTGCAATTTTCCTTAGTTATTCATATCTATCTCCTTGTTTACTCAATATCATAAGGACTTGTGCAATGGTAATATTTAAAGGCCAGGAAGGCACCTTGCCAGAGACTCAACCTGCCAGCACTTGAGGCTGCCTTCTACTACAAAGCTCAGAAAAGACCATGCCTGTGACGTATCATGAGTTCTGTGTGTGCCTACAATATGCTGGGTTTTTTGTTTTTGTGGCTCAAGGTTAGCAATAAATATCATAGGTAAGGGGCAGAGATGGGGCCCAGCAGGGTCCTGAAGTACCTCAGAAATTACTTTATCTGATGAAAGGGTCTTTACAAATGTAACAAGTTATGATGGGGCCATAACAGACTATGGAGACTTTAGTACACACACTGAATTACAAGAAATAGGACCATGACACTGACACACAGAAGATGATGAAGGAGAAGAAAGCTGACCAGCCAACAACAGCGGGCACAGGAGGACAGAGGCCACAGCTAATGCCCTGGGACACCTCAGTTTCAGACATCTGGCCTGCACAATCCTAAGATTACTTCTTTTTCCCCCTGTTTTACTTTCTTTGTTTTGTTGTTTTTGTTTTTGAGACTCTGGGATGAAGCCCAGGGCCTCACTTAGGCTACATAGTTACCTACACTGAGCCACGTGTCTCCAGTGAGATCTTTGTGTTGAGTTCTTCATTTAAATCACCAGCTCTACACAACTCTGTGATGGGATCCTAGCAAAAGGAGGCCATGGGAAGCACGGCATGAGGCTAAGAGCTAAACTGCAAAGCTTCCTAACTACACAGACTGAAAACACAAGGATGTTACAAGCTCTTGAGAGGTGTGAAATAAATTTATTTAATGATTTAGGCACATCATTTAACAAAGGGAGAGCCCCTGGCTGAGTCACAGCTACAGAAGCAGGGGAGAAAAAGGGAGATTCCCTTCCCTCATGACTTAACTCAGGGATCTTCAGTGCCATCATGCCCTGGAGATTAACTCCAAAAGAAGTAGGGCTCAGGCAGATGGGAAGAGGATAAGGTTGAGGGCTGGGGTGAGGAGCCAGTGAGGGCCTCTGTTCCAAGGATATCCTGTCTTAGAATGTTTTCAGCCAGTGAACTGGAACCTTGGAATCCTGGGAGTGGTGGAGTGGTGAAAACAGGAGAGAAGAGAGATTTAGGAGTTTGGGCAGAACTCAGGGCATGGTGTGCCCCATAACTTCAAGGTTGAAGGCTAGGTGCTGTATATTAGCACTACAGCCTGCCACAATTTAGAGAATGGACACAGAGGGTTTTTTTTGTTTTGTTTTGTTTTTGGTTTTTGGTTTTTTTTTAGACTGTCAGGATTCAGTTTTGGTTATTCTTTGAGGACCAGATTTTCAGGACCTAGCTGAGGTGTGTAGACAAAACTTTAGATCTTGCACTGGCAGCATACAGGGGCACAGCAGCTTGATTGACAGCAACAGGGCTTGCAGCAGCAGGACTGACAACAAGATGACCCACAGCCTGAAGAGCAGCAGGGTTTACAGCAGCTGGACTGACAGCAGCAGGGCTTGCAGCAGCTAGACTGACAGCAGCAGGGCTTGCAGCAGCTAGACTGACAGCAGCAGGGCTTGCGACAACAAGATGACTCACAGCCTGAAGAGCAGCAGGGTTTACAGCAGCTGGACTGACAGCAGCAGGGCTTGCAGCAGCTGGACTGGCAACAGCCTCCACAGGAACCACAACTTCCCTTGCAGCCCCCACAGCTGGAGCCACAACCTCCCTTGCACCCCCCACAGGAGCCACAGCCTCCCTTGCAGCCACCACAGGAGCCACAGCCTCCCTTGCAGCCTCCACAGGAGCCACAGCCTCCCTTGCAGCCCCCACAGCTGGAGCAGGAACAGGCAGGAACACAGCAGCACACAGGCTTGCAGCAGCACACAGGCTTGCAGCAGCAGGAGCCACAGGAACCACAACCCCCACAGCTGGAGCCACAACCCCCACAGCTGGAACCACAGCCCTCACAGCTGGAGCCACAGCCCCCACAGCTGGATCCACAGCCTCCAGAACAGCCACAGCAGGTCATGGTTCTGGTGTTTGGTTGAGGATGAAGTAGGTCAGAGGAGCAGGTGGAGAAGGAAGATGTGTGCAGGTGTGGAGCCTCCTGAGCCTGGGCTTTTATATCGCTGCCTAGGTGTTTGTACTCAGCACATGATCACTTCTTTTTTTTTTTTTTTTTGCTTACATGTAGACAAGACTTATTTTTAATCTCTGCAGTCCAATGAGTTACTCTTCATTCAAGGAAGGAGGAAAGGAAGAAAAATATGAAGGGAGGAAGGAAGGAATAAAGAAAGGAAGGAGGAAGAAGGAAGATAAGGACAGAGGAGGGGAAAGGGACTATCAATCTTGTCATACATTTTAATATTTTCTGTTTTCCTTATGAGTGGTTTCTGTTGCTACCTTTAAAGTCTGCTGTTTTTCCTTCAGCAACATCCAATATGCTATTAAATCCATCTATCATATTTTTGCTTCACAGATGGTGATTTTCGTCTCTAGAAGTTCTGTGTAGGTGGTTTACTTTCTTGGGCAGTGGCGCAGGCTCACACGGCTGTAGAAGACAAGCAGAAAGTGAAAAACCTCTGGGTGCCTGGGAATCAGAAAGGCTCAGTATCCATGCCACTGTGCCAAGTGTGACTTCAAGACCATGGCTGGCCATCAAGGGAGTGTAGGAAATTGCTAATTAAATTATTTATCAGTTTTAGATTATCATCAATTGGTTGGCAGTGTTAATCCTTAACCTGCCATTATAAATGAACACACAGATACCCGATGGGTTTTAGCAAGCCTTGGCCTGGATTGTGCAATCTTAGCCCATCTAAGCTAGCCCTTAATTCTATTCCCTAAATAAAGCCCCATATAATATACATACTCTCCCTGAGCTGTTATTCCCCACACTATGCCAATGTTCCAGGCCATGTGGAATGATATTCTTTTCTCTAACCCATGGCATATGTCCTCCTTCTTGCTTCTGGCTTCTTCCTCTTCTTATTCTAGAGGCTTCTCTCTTCTCTTCTTCTGAAGGCTTCTTCTTCTGGAGGCTTCTTCTACCCATGAACCTCTCTCTTTCAGAAGCCCGAGCACCTTAGTCCTGCCTACCTCTGTCTTTGCCCAATCTCAGGCCTCAGCATTTATTTAACCAATCAGAGACAAACAAGGTACCACAGCATTACTTGACATACAGCAAGCAAGCTTCTGGGAACGGGTTAATTAGAATTTAGAATGCCTAACATCACCCCATCAAGGAAGAATGGGATGCCTGTTCCTGTGGACCCATTCTTCTAAGACTACAATCCACAAATGACAAAACCCTCTCCTGTCTCCAGCCTAAGTCCAGCACAGAGGCAAAGCCATTTCCACACATAAAACTGGCTCCTGATGGAGAGGGAACATGAGCAGCATGCAGCCAATCAGGAAGCCTAAACTTTATAGCTGACTGTGAGAAGTCCTCCACCTTCCAATCTGCTCCTCCATAGGCTGTTCTGCTTAGTTTTTACATCAACACGACACAAGGTAGAGCCATCTGGGAAGAGGGAACTTCCACTGAGAAAATGCCTCCATCGGATTGGTGGGTGAGTAAGTCTGAAGGGGCGTTTTCTTGATTGGTGATTGATGTGGGAGGGCTCAACCTACTGGGGTCAGTGCCATCCTGGGCAGGTGGTTCTAGATTGTATAAGCAGGCTGAGCAAGCAAGTAGGCAGTTTTCTTTCATAGTCTCTTCAGCTCCTTTCTCCGAGTTCCTGCCATGACTTCCCCTCATGTTGGACTATAAGCTCTAAGATAAAATACACTCTTTCTCCACAAGCTGTTTTTGGTCATGGTATTTATCACACCAATGGAAAAGCAAACTAGTAGATCCAGCTCACACGTGGCAACTACAGCTCCCTCTTCCATATACTCCCTGCCTCCTCTCTGCCAGATGAGTTTCTAGTTAGTTATTTTTTATTTACTTTATGGTTTACATGGTCTTGTCATGGAGTCCCAGTGCTGTTCTTGATTATTTCCTTTGTTTTACCTGTTGGTCTGTGAATGGGCACCTCGGCTGATCCCATAGTCTGGCTGCTGTGTGTGGAGTGAGGGTGTGAAGGAGCCTCTGTTGGATTGACGTGGGTGGGTTGCTTTGGCCGTCTTCCCAGGAGTCATACACTGAGTCTCATGAAAATTCTACTCTTAGCCTTTCGGGAGCTTCCATTCTGATTTCCATAGTCACTAAAATAGTTTTCCCTACAGCAGTGTTTGAGGGTTTCTCTGCATCTTGCTTATTATTTGTTTTTAACAGTAACCGTTTTGGCTGGGATGAGGCAGAATCCAGTATCCCTTGGGTTTTTCATTTATCTGATAGTAAGAATGCTGATTTTCTTAGTGTATTTGTTGGTAATTTGTACTTCATCTTTTATTAATTTTTAGGTTTATTTTATGTGTATGAATGTTTTACCTGCATGCCTATGCCATGTGTGCCTGGCACCCTCAGCGACCAAAAGAGGGTATCAGATCCTCTGGAACTGGAGTTGATTATAAGCCAAGTGGATTGGTTGAAAGCCATCATGTAGGGACTGGGAACCAAACCTGGATCTTCTGCAAGAGCAGCCAGAGCTCCCAACATCTGAGTCATTTCTCCAGTCCCCATACTTCATCCTTTTTAAATTTTTTTTAAAAAATTATTTATTTATACATTTTAACATCCAATGCACAGTTCCCTCCTCCCTCTCCTCCCAATCCTACACTCCCACCCTCTGCCCCCATTCCCCCCCACCGCCCCACTTCTTCTCAGAGAAGGGTCGCCTGGGTTAGATGCCTCTGTTGGTCTTGTTGTGTAGTTCTTGTTCCCTTCCAGTGCCTCTGTCCTAACCCCAACTCTTCCACAAGACTACTAGGTCTCTGTCCAGTGTTTGACTGTGGGTCTCAGGGATACATAATAAGTCTTTCTCATTTCTGAGACAAAAATACCTGGTCAAAGCAACTTAAGGAAGCAAGAGTTTATCTTGCCTCACATTTTGAAAGTACAGCCCATCATGGCTGGGCATGCATGGCAGCAGGAGCAGACCCTGGACCATGCCCACAACTTGTTGCTGTCCACTGTCAGGATAATTTTTTTTCCTTTCTTCTTTTTAAAGTTTTATTTATTTATTATTTTATGTGTATGGTTATTTTGCCTGCATGTATGTATGAGAGGCACATGCATGTAGTGCCCAAGGAGACCAGAAGAGGGTGTCAGATATGCTGGAACTAGAATTATAGAAGTCAGTAGCCATGAGGATGCTGGGAATTGAACCCTGGGTCCTCTGGAAGAGCAGTCAGTGCTCTCAATAGCTGAGCCATCTCTTCAGGCTTTTCTTTCTTTTTTTTGAAAATGTTATTTGTTTAATTCATTTTAAAATATATTTATTTTTATTTATTTTTGAGAATTTTATATATGTATACAGTGTATTTTGATCATATCCACCCTGTCTCTACTTAGTAATATCAGCATCCTGAGGGAGACATTATTATAATATTTTTAGGATGATGACATGTGAAAGCTGGGATAGGTAACTTGGGTACCTTTTATACTTTGTTGTGACTAATATAAGCCCACAGGGATCCAAAAAAAGTGAACCATTAAACCTGTAAGAAAGGAGTGGGCAACACAGAATAGTTTCTGTTTGCTGGGGCAGTTGATGTGTATAACTTGCACAGCTGTGGTAAGTGGCAATTACCAAGTGCCGTTGAGGTTGGGTGTGGCAACCAAGGGAGTAGTTAGGCAATTGGTAAATTAAATCCTAAGTATATTTCAAAGGCTCAATTAATGATGGTGGCCTCTGGCTGGAAGTGGGTTGTGACACTGAGGAGGTTGGTCTGAGCACTGAGAGGGTGGAGCTACCCATGACTACTACCATGATGGAGCAGGCCAGGAAGGAGCTGTTTCTAAGGCAGGCCAAGGGGGTGTTGGTGCACCTGCTGCCTGATTTCCTGGGACAGACTTACCCATGGCCCCCTCTTTCTCACCCTGTAACCTCAGTTTTCTGACTTGATTTTACCCTCAGCGGCCTTGGTGCCTGCCAGTCATTGCCATATGGTATATCCTGCTAAATATGTCTCGAGAAGAAGCCTAGAAGAAGACCAAGAGATGAGGCCACTGGTAGTCAAGAAGAAATGGAGAGGCCCGACCTGCCACCACCCATTTGCTGTAGGATAGTCTGTCCTGACCTTGCAACAGAAACATGCTGGGATTATCCCTCAGGACTTGTTCCACAGCTGAGCTCCTCCAGACTAGGTATTCACAAGGGTCTGATCATTCCATTCGGATTATCCAAGTTCCCAGTCAGGAAAAAAGTCATTCTGTCTTTAAAATATTAATTAATTTCCAGACATTGATCATGTCTGGAAAAGTGTGCCACCCAGCAACTCATTCACTTACCAACAGCAGTTATCTTTGCAGATGTACACATGGGTGTACTCACAGATGAACACACAGACACACACACAAACCATAAAACACAGAGGATTCCATGATACCAATGAAAGTGGGCGCCATGGTTTTTGTACAGGGACCCTCCTCTCACTGCCAGACATTCCATCATTATGTAGAGGATTGTTCCCATTCACAAAACATAGTGGGGCCCACTTTTTTTGTTTGTTTGTTTGTTTTGAGGCAGCGTTTCACTGTGTGGCCCTGGCTAGCCTGGATCTTGCTGTGTAGATCAGGCTGGCCTTGAACTCACAGAGATCTGCCTACCTCTGCTTCCAGTGTGCTGAGATTAATGGTGTGGGGCACTACACCTGGCTATTACAGACAGCTGTGAGCTGCCATGTGGGTGCTTTGATTTGAACCCAGGTCCTTTGGAAAAGCAGCCAGTGCTCTTAAATGCTGAGCCATCTCTCCACTCCGGAGCTCAATTTTATCAAATCCACCTCTGTCCATGCTCAGCTCACTCTGGAGGTCCTACACTTGTCATCAGGACATTTCTCTTGTCCTAAGTGCTGGAGTTCGCTGTCTCTGGCTTTAGCACTATTCCTTGGGTCACTTTCATAAGTGTCATGGAATCTTTTGTGTTTTGTGGGATGTGCAGTTTCCCTTTGAGAAATATCTTCATTCAATTTGTGTGTTATATGAGCATAGAATATGCATCTAAAACAGCTGGATCCACAGCACCGTGACCTCAATTCAATGAAAGGATTTTGGTTTTTCTTTGCTTTCTTCCTGTTCTAGTTTTACTTCTGTTGCTGCAGTAAAACAGTCTGGAAAAAAGACACTCATGGGAGAGAGAGGTTTGTTTCAGCTTACAATCACAGACACTCATTGTGAGGAAGTCAGAGTAGGACCATTAGTCATGTCACATGTGCAGTCAATAGCTTTGGGAAGTGCATGCTTGCTTGCTTGATTGTGCTCAGCTCTGCTTCCCAACTCTTACACAGTTCAGGGCCCTCTGCCTAGGGAACGGTGCTGCCCATGGTGGGCGGCTGGATCTTCCCACATAATGAACTTAATCAAGACAGTCCCACACAGACATACCCACAGGCCAACCCAATGTAGAGATTCCTCATTGAGACTCTTCCCAGATAGCTAACTAGCACCCTTTCCTTCTGTCCTTTCACTCCTAACCTTTTATGAAGAACCTGGGCATAAATTTTCAGTGGCCCCACAGCAGCAGCAGCAGCAGCAGCAGCAGCAGACCTTTCCCTGCCAATGGTTGTGTCTGTGGGTCTGATCTTGGTCTGTAGGTCTCAGGGTTTTCTGGGCTACAAGCTGTCCCTCTTCCATAGAAGAACTCCTTCCCCATCAGCAAGACAGACACCTTCAAGAACTGCTAGTAGAAGCTGGGCAGGGCTCATTTCTGGGCTACCGATTCCTCAACGGTTCCCATTCTACCATCTAGGAGGAAGCATCTGCAGGAGGTGGGATGCTCAGCCTTGTGCATCACGGAGGTGGACCCTTAAAATGGGCTTGTTTTGGACTGGCAGGACAGTTCCTTTGGTAAAGCACTTGTCATGCATTTTGCAGATACATCCCCAGAACCTTCATGAAATGCCAGGTACAGTCTCAGCTCAGAGAAGACAGAGACAGCAAGATCCCTGGGGATCTCTGGCCAGCTAGCCTAGTCTTGTCAGCAAGCCACAGGCTAGTGAGAGGCCCTGTCTCAAAGGAGGCAGTCAATGTTTCTGATAATAAGACCTGAGGTTGCTCTCTGGCCTCCACACATGTGTTCACACATTATCTGGATGGTTTTATGCCAACTTGACATGAGCTAAAATCACCTAGAAGAGGGGACCTCAGTTAAGAAAATTTCCTCCCTAAGATCTGGCTGTATGCAAGCCTGTAAGGCATTTTCTTAATAAGTGATTGATGGGGATGTGCCCAGCCCATTATGGCTGCGGCCATCCCTGAGTTGTCCGTTCCGAGTTCTATAAGAAAGCAGGCTGAGCAAGCTGTGATGAACAAGCCAGTAAGCAACACCCTCCATGCCCTCTGCATCCTTACTGGCTTGTTCCCATGGCTTGTTCTACTTGCCTCCGGGCTCCTGCCGTGTTTGAGGTCCTGTCCTGACTTCCTTCAGTGATGAACAGTGAGATATGGAAGTGTAAGCTAGATAAATCTTTTCCTCCCCAAGTTGCTTTCGTCATGATGTTTCATTACAGCAATAGCAACCCTAACAAAGGCATACATTAAAATAAAATAGAGTAAATTGGTTCGCTTTATCTTAAATTTAATTCTCCCCTCCAGTTTCCCCAAATTTCCACTCATTTTCTACATCTTTTCTTTTTCTGCAAGTGAGATAACCCCTTGAGTTTATGTCTTCCAACCCTTCACTTACTGTAGCTACAGCAGGCAGCACAGGGCAGGCATCGTGTTTTCCCAATTTCCCCCCAGAGGTAAGAGGCTAATAACTCCTTTATCACTCACCACCCAGCCAATAAACCAAGGCCACAATTTCTGTAAGGAGAGATTTCTGGGTCAACCCAGATGGACCAATTATGCCATCCAGTCCAACTACCTTTCCTGTACCCAAAAGTGTATATAGTCCAGCTATGTACACTTTGGGAAGTTACATGTACAGTAGGTCCTAGTCTGCTTTCTATTGAAGATAAACACCGTGACCAAACCCAGCTTTGAGAGGAAAGGGTTTGTTTCAGCTCACAGTCCATCAGGAAGGGAAGTCAGAGCAGGGACTTGGAGGAAGGAACCGAAGTAGAGGTCATGGAGGAGTGCTTCTTAATGGTTTGCTCCCATGACTTGTTCTACTTGCTTTTTTATACAACCTAGGACCACCTGCCAAGGGGTGGCACTGCTCACAGCGGGCTAGGACCTCCCACATCAATCATTAATCAAGAAAATGCCCCATGGAGTTTTGTCCAGGCCAGTCTGATTTGGGCAATTTTTCAGTTAAGGTTCCCTCTTCCTGAATGACTCTAGGTTTGTGTCAAGCTGACAAGCTGAAACTAACTATGACACATGACAATCCTCCTGCTTCAGACTCCTGAGTGTTAGTTAGGATTATAGGTGTGAGTCACTATTCCCAGCTTAGCAAAAAAAATATACTTTAAGTAAGACTGCCAAGATGGCTCAGTGGGTGGAAGTGCTTGCACTCAACTTGAATTTGAGCCCTGGAATCCAAGGTGGAAGGAGAGAACCATCTTCTGAATTATGTGTGTATATATGTTTATATGTTTGTGTGCATGTATGTATATGTTTGTGTATATGTGTGTATGTTTATATGTTTGTGTGTATGTTTATATGCTTGTGTGTATGTATGTATGTTTATGTTTGTGTGCATGTGTGTATGCTTATATGTTTGTGTGTATGTATGTATGTCCGTATCACTAAATAATAAATTAAATTAATTAAAGAAAAATAATCTTAGTTTCATACTGATATACCTAATACAAGAATTAGAGCTTTGCTCTCACCAACCCTACATCCAAATTCCTAGTTCCCTTTATCAACTTGATCATGTGTTCCCAGTCCTCAGAGTAACACCAATTTCATTGCCACCCAGACAAGGTCCTGAGCACCAGAACCAAGTCTTTAGTTTTTCTGCCTTCCTTTTCTTAGGACACAAGCTCCTCGTGAATTAATGTCTTCACTTCTTGCAGCCCAGAGGACTTGTGAGGGAAGGCTGGGTGTACAGCCCTCTGCTCTTAGACCTGATAGTTAATGTCTCCTTCATAGGCAGCTCCATGTTAGAAAAGAAGTAGGATGCCACCTGCTGGAAGCTAGATGAAAAGCATCCAGAGGGAAGGGCGTGGTGAGGGCGTGTGTGCTTTCCGAAATCTGCAGGCCACATAAACACCAACTGAGAAAATCAGAATCTTCCATAGGGAGTTGTCAGAGGGGAAGGTCCAACTCAGCCAGAAGCTTCAGAGGTTCTGTTGGCCTGGCAGTCCAGTGTCCCTCTAGATGCACCAGTAAGTGTCCTTACTAGGACAAATCTAGTAAAGCATACATACATGGAGAGAGAGGAGATAGACAGAAGATGTGAGGCAGGAGACCTTAGCTGTCCCCACACCTCTATTAGGCTGATGGAGTCCCACACACAACTGCAAGAAAAAGTGGAAACCATGGAGTGATAGTGGGTGACAGGATGAATGAAGCATGGTTGTAGTTGGTCCATGTGATGTTTTTTTTATTATTGGTTTTGTGACATTCAATTTAAGATAAAGCAGGAGCTGCTATTCGTTGGCATACAAGTCCAAGAAAGTCTTTATACTCACCTTATTGCAACCATAAGTCAAGGGTTGGCTCCTACTAGGTTAAAATGACATGGCAGGAATGGACTCAATGGACACTTAGCTTAGTTGGGTAAGTGGATGGGCTATGGGGAGGACCCTAGAGCTAGTATGACTTCAGAGGATGATTTGTTAGAACACAGTGGATGAGAAGATGCCCTCTTTTTGGGAACTGGAAGCCAATTTTAACTTGGTACTGTGGGAAGCAGGGATGCTAAAGAAACATGCATGATAGTTTTGAACTCAGTGATAAACTGGAGGACACAGCTGAGGAAGCTAGTTCAGAAAGACAGGATCAAGTTGAGAGCCTTAGATCTTGCATTGGCAACACATGGGGACACAGAAGTAGGGTTTCAGCAGCTGGGCTGACAGCAGGAAGACCCACAGCCTGAAGAGCAACCCGGCTTGCAGCAGCTGGATTGACAGCAGCAGGGTTTGCAGCAGCTGGACTGGCAACTGGAAGACCCACAGCCTGAAGAGCAGCAGGGCTTGCAGCAGCTGGATTGACAGCAGCAGGGTTTGCAACAGCTGGACTGGCAACAGGAAGACCCACAGCCTGAAGAGCAGCAGGGCTTGCAACAGCTGGGCTGAGAACAGCAGGGCTTGCTGCAGCTAAACTGACAGCAAGATGACCCACAGCCTGAAGAGCAGCAGGGCTTGCAGCAGCTAGATTGACTGCAGCAGGGTTTGCAGCCCCCACAGCTGGAGCAGGAACAGACAGGCACACAGCAGCACACTGGCTTGCAGCAGCAGGAACCACAGCCCCCACAGCTGGAGCCACAGCCCCCACAACTGGAACAGGAACAGACAGGCACACAGCAGCACGTAGGCTTGCAGCAGCAGGAGCCACAGGAGCCACAGCTGGAGCCACAGCCCCCACAGCTGGAGCCACAGCCCCCACAGCTGGAGCCACAGCCTCCAGAACAACCACAGCAGCTCATGGTTCTGGTGTTTGGTTGGGAATGGAACAGGTCAAAGGAGCAGGTGGAGAGGAAAGTTGTGCAGGTGTGGAGCCTCCTGAGCCTGGGCCTTTATATCCCTGCCCAGGTCAGGTGTGAGGCTGCACATGGTCACTTCTGGTTCCTGAATGTGTCTTCCGCATGGTGTTATCTATTACCTCTGTTTTCCTTGTACCTTTTCCAAACAGAGTACCACATCTCCCAGGGAATGCTGCTCCTCAGTAAATATCAACAAGTATCCAGAAGATGCCCAGTCCCCTTCCTTTGATCTGTAAAAAGAGACAGCCACGTTCCCATCTCATGACTGCTGCACTTCCTGGGTGATTGTTTGCTTGCTTCCTGGATTTCAGGTTTCTACTTGTCCACCTCAACACTCACTTTCTTCAGTCTATAACTTTGGTGGTTTCCTTATTGGACCTGAACCCTGTGATTTACCAGGTCACCTGCCTCCTCTTCTTCACATGGGATGTGCCAGACTTGGGTTTCCACAAGCATGGTTTGACTGAGTTATCCCGTTCTGTCTTCCCAAAATGGCTTTATTTTCTTGGAAAATGTCATCTGTTGTAAGTGTAGTATTTTAGAGCAAACTTTTGCCGGGCATGGAGGTGCATACCTTTAATCTCAGAACCTGGAGACAGAGGCAGGCAGAGCTCTGTGAGTTCTAAACTAGCTTGGTCTATATAGCGAGTTACAGGTCAGCCAGGGCTGCATAATGAGCCCCTGTTGTCACAGTCACAGTTAGAATTCTAGAGGGAAGACAGTGAGTTCCCAGGTTCTTGTGCCTTTTTACAATGAGTTGTATAGATCTGTGGATGGTTATAGGAAAGGAGAGGATTTATTAAGGGGGAAGATACCACTTTAGTGGCACCAAGGCAATGATGGGTCAGTGATGGGCAGGACCACACCTTGACCAGGACTGTTTAGCGATGTATAACTTGCACTCTCTTTAAGCCAACATCATACCAGGACCCAAAAGACTTACTGGACCTCTTTATCCCTCTTTCCTATGTGGCGGCCCTGAATAAATCTCTTGTCTCTGCTTTCTGTTGATTCACTTGTCTTCTCAGTTGTCCTGTGGAGGAAGAGTGCCCAAGCCGAGCCTGGCTTATTAGGGCTACCAAGGTGGCCTCACGACCCTAAGAATTTCAGTAGGACTTTGGTGATCAGTCAGGAGACCCCCACTGGAAGGCAGCCAGGGTAGGAGGGAGGTTGAGTGGCCCCACACTGGGACAGAATTCCTTTCTCTGACAGACTTTCCTCATCTTCCCACCTCAGCCCGTTTCAGTTGTTTTGACCTCTATGGGGTAAAGCAGAGAAGTCCTTGTGAGGTTTTTCTCGAGAGCTGCAGCTTTTCTAGGCTCTTGGTGAGCTTAGCTGGAAAACTAGTATGAGAAACAAAGACCTTTACTTCATAAGAGTCCTGGAGCCTCAGAAGAGCAGAAGTGAGACAGTTGAGTTTGCAATTTTGTGTAGCTGGGCCTCAGCCCAGAGTGGTTGGTGCCCTGGAAGAATGCAGAGACCACATCTTACAACCCTCATGCGTGGCGACAAGGCTCCCTCCCTTCCTTTTTAGCTGAGGAATCAGGAGGGTACACTCCTACCTGTCATCTGATCTTTTCTTTTTATTTTTTTAAAAATTTTAAAAATTTATTTATTATTTTGTGGTGGCTAAAGCCTTCATTTATTTATTTATTTTTAATATTTATTTATTACTTCAGGTTACATCTCCCTCACAGTGTCCTCTTTCCACCCCTCCCACTCCCGCCCTCCCACCCTCTACACCCTATCCCTTCCATCCCACTCCTCTGGAGTGGAGTGTCCCTACCTATCAGTCCCCCGCCCCAGTTCAGCAGTCATATGAGGGCCAAGAGCCTCCTCATACACTGGGGCC
Source organism: Lophiomys imhausi (assembly GCA_907164525.1). Taxonomy (NCBI): domain Eukaryota; kingdom Metazoa; phylum Chordata; class Mammalia; order Rodentia; family Muridae; genus Lophiomys; species Lophiomys imhausi. Next base: position 146,295 of record CAJQZJ010037474.1, read on the forward strand.
TACAGGGCAGCATCACTAGGGCAAAGTGTCTCATTGACAGGAAACAAAGTCTATGTTCATGTTCCCTTTGGTGCATTGGTTATAGTATAGTTATCCTGTACTCTATGGCTAAAATCCTATTATAAATTAATAGATGCCATGTGCATCCTTTTGGTCTTTTCTTTCTGATACTTCAGTTTGTCTTTGGTGGAAGTTTGGATTTCTTTGGAAACACAGTTGTGTTGAATGAATGTGTTTTTTTGTTTTGGTCTCAAGTATGGGATGTGGGGGCGCTTTGTCTACTGCTGAAAAACAGACTTGTGAAAGATGGAAAACACTCTCAACAACAAGAAAAAATGTGGGATTCATCTCTTTATTTTGTAATCTGCTCACTTTAAAGCTTATCAGGTGTACAATCTTTCAGGACCAGTGTGACTGTTAATAACTGTCTACTCTAAACTCATTTGGTTGTGTATGAGTGCGGGGGTTTGGGTGGGGAATGGCCAGCAGGGTTCAGGGGTTTTGTTTGTTTGCTTGTTTTTCTGTTCATCTGTATTTGAACCTAGGCTGGCTCAAAACACATTTGAATGAATTCTCAGATTTTCTTTCTTTTTTTTTGGTTTTTCGAAACAGGGTTTCTCCATGTAACAGCCCTGGCTGTCCTAGACTCTCTTTGTAGACCAGCCTAGCCTCGAACTCACAGAGATACGCCTGCCTCTGCCTCCCGAGTGCTGGGATTACAGGCGTGCACCACCACACCTGGCCAGATTTTATTTCTTACAGCAAGGGTACAGGACAATTGATGATCTCCAAAGCCACAGATGTAAATTTATGATGGAAAACTGAGAAAGAACCCCCAAGAGTAGGAGGAGCCCCACAGGCTTTTCTGAGCCTTATGGTGGAGAGTGGAGTGTTCTACATAGAGATGAGCCATTTTTGAGCATATCACAGGTGAACCAGTAAGGAATATACACTCCCTACATATGGTTCCTCTGCCCAGCTCAAATGTTACTGACTCACTTAGTGGAGGGTCCATCAGCCTATCCCATGATCCACTATACATCTTGCTATTACTGCCTAGGAGGAGTTACCAGGTGTTTCCATCTCAAAATGTATATTTGGGTTTTGTTTTGGACTCTGAGAAAATTTGACCCTCAGTAAATTTCTCCCTAATTAATACACCTTGGGCTCAACAGATACCAAAAGATCAAGACATTTTAAACTCCGCTGGCAGTTGGGAGATACTCAAAAAACCAAGCCAGAACTCTGAAAGATAAAGCCTGTCATCAAATGGTGGTGGCCAAAATGGTTGGGAAAGAATCCTAACAGCTCATTAGAGTCCCATACCCACAGGGGCACAAGGCTCAAGGTATATTAACTAGAGAGAAATTTACTGAGCCATTGGGGTGAGGCAGAAGCAGGGGTATTAGGGAGAGTCCTGCTGTGGTTTGTGAACCATGCAAATATAAAGCTTCTGCCAGCTCCATGCTCCCCAGGGAACATCTAAATATCCTTTGCAGACTTGCCATGTGTTAAAACAAACTGGGACAAAACATAACCTGCCCCCAGAATCCCCAATGTAACCCAGTAGCGAAGCTCTGGCCTCTTCAGTTTTGTGTATGTATTTTTATTGGCTTATTCCATAATAAAATTCCTTTTTTTTGGCATGCCTAACTTAAAATTTGTGTGCATGTGTGTGCATGTGTATGGGGTGTGTGTGTGTGTGCATGTGTATGCATAGATGTGTGTATGTATAAATGTGGGGATCTTAGAGACAGTTTTTGAACTATATTAATTTATAGGGAAATATTTCCTCCTTTTTCTCCCTTTCTTTGCAAGTAGATAGCTAAATACAGGAATTTAATAGTTAACTATAACATTTGAGATAAAAAAACAAAGTGGTTTTAGAGGACTTTACCTTATCAAACCTAAATAAAAGGCCAGCTAATTGAAATGTCAATTTTTAATTTCATTCAAGGTGGAACAGTTTGGCTCTGCGGCTTCCAAGTGGAACCTGAGGCTGAGAAAGCAAATCTCATCACAGTATGTAGAAAAGATAACTGATCCTATAGAGCAGCATCTTAGAGAAACGAGAAGCATCTAAAACAGTTGACTGAAAGTAAAGTTTGTATAAAACCATGCTGCTTGCGGAACTAGATAAAAGTTCTGTTAACAAGATTTTGTGTAGGCTACAGAGATTTTGTTAAGAATTTTCTTCCAAAACAAATTCTACCTACCCAGCATTGGGATCATAAGTGTGCACTACCAGTCCTGGCATATCCCATATATAACATAGGCTGTCCTATGTTATATAGACCATATTGGCCTCCAACTCACAGAGATCTAGGTGAGTGCTAGGGTTCAAGACTTGTTCCACCATGCCCAGCAACTCCTGGCATTTTTACTCAGGTTCTGGGGCTAAAAAGTCAGGTCCTCGTGCTTACAAGGCAAACACTTTATAACTGAGTCCTTAGTCCTCTTCCTCCCCTCCCCAACCCTCCCCTCCCTTTCCCTTTATTCCGTACACTAACAAACCAAAGTATATAAGAAAACTACACTCCTCTTCCAATTGCAAGCCAAGTCCCAGTCACTGGATGGGCTTAGATGCTTCTAGGTTGTGCTTCAGGCTGGCTAAGACTTTCATTGGCGTCTTTGCACCTGCATCCAAATGAAGCTGCTACTTCTCAAACAAGAAAGGGAGTGAGGCGGGCAGAACCGTACAGGCAGCAGGAGGAACCTTGGGCGGAGAAACCTCTGTGTGAGACTGCAGGACAGTGGGCCTCTCACAGCGACACCGTGTGGCTTCTCGGGGAATAGCATGGAGCATTTTCGTCTGCTCAGACCCCCCAAGCAGGATTCTAGACATATTTAAACAAAATTGCATTTAAGTGTTACTAGACAGCTAGTATACTACCTACAACTGTCTATTATTGAGCAATAATATGAAAAGCCCATAATGTGGCTTTTTTTAGACAGAAATACTATGTGGAGTGAAGCTAAGCTCTGAGATCAAGTCTTCTGACGGTTTTAGTCTAATGTCTTGAGCAGACAGGAGCCCAGCAGACGTCAGAGCTGAGTCTAGGCTCCAGACCCGCAGAATCATTCCCTAGGTAGGACATCTATAGGCCCTAACTACAATGTCCTGGCTCTGCTTCAATTAGAAACAGTGCCTTAGAAGGCAGTGTTGGGCCAGGCATGTTGGAACACACCTGTAATCACAGCTCTAGAGGGGGCTGAGGCAGGAAAGATAGCTGCAAGTTCCAGGACAGCCTGAACTACATAGTGGGTTCATGGGCAGCCTGAGCTACCTACATAGCTCTACCTACCTAGAAAAACTCTGTCCCTATAGATAATCTTTAAAAGTGGTCCTGGGAAGAACAATACAGGAGTGGTGCTCAAATAAACTAGCCAGTCCAAGGTAACTGAGTCACTCATACCTGTCTCTGTACTTCCCCGTAACCCCAAAGAAAGGGGGCATCTTCTGAATACTTGTTAATGTTTGCTGAGGAGCAGCATTCCCTGGGAGATGTGACACTCTGTTTGGGAAAGGCACAAGGAAAACAGGGGTAATAGATAACACCATGCAGAAGAGAGTCCTAAACTATGATACATTTAGGAAGCAGGAAGTGACCATGTGCAGCCTCACACCTGACCTGGGCAGGGATATAAAGGCCCAGGCTCAGGAGACTCCACACCTGCACATCTTTCCTCTGCATCTGCTCCTCTGACCTACTCCATCCTCAACCAAATACCAGAACCATGACCTGCTGTGGCTGTTCTGGAGGCTGTGGCTCCAACTGTGGGGACTGTGGCTCCAGCTGTGGGGGTTGTGGCTCCTGTGGCTCCTGCTGCTGCAAGCCTGTGTGCTGCTGCAAGCCTGTGTGCTGCTGTGTGCCTGCCTGTTCCTGCTCTAGCTGTGGGGGCTGCAAGGGAGGCTGTGGCTCCTGTGGAGGCTGCAAGGGAGGCTGTGGCTCCTGTGGGGGCTGCAAGGGAGGCTGTGGCTCCAGTGGGGGCTGCAAGGGAGGCTGTGGCTCCAGTGGGGGCTGCAAGGGAGGCTGTGGTTCCTGTGGGGGCTGCAAGGGAGGTTGTGGCTCCTGTGGGGGTTGCAAGGGAGGCTGTGGCTCCTGTGGAGGCTGTTGCCAGTCCAGCTGCTGCAAGCCCTGCTGCTGTCAGTCCAGCTGCTGTAAGCCCTGCTGTTCTTCAGGCTGTGGATCATCTTGTTGTCAATCCAGTTGCTGCAAGCCCTGCTGTTGTCAATCCAGCTGTTGTAAGCCCTGCTGCTGTCAGTCCAGCTGCTGCAAACCCTGTTGCTGTCAGTCCAGCTGCTGCAAACCCTGCTGTTCTTCAGGCTGTGGGTCATCTTGTTGTCAGTCCAGCTGCTGCAAGCCCTGCTGCTGTCAATCCAGCTGCTGTGCCCCTGTGTGCTGTCAGTGCAAGATCTGAGACTGTGGCCACAGATCTCAGGTGGCAGAACTGATGCAGGTACCCTGGATGTCTAGCTTCTCTAGTCTGGGGCTCTATACTTTTCATACCACAGCTAACCAAGGATATCTCCTACTAACTGGATCCCACTCCTGGCTCCATGTTCACCTCCTCTCTGGTAGGTAAGGTTTCCTTCCTCATCTCTCCCTCTTTGTAAGTCCAATCTGACAGTTTTTCCTTCATCCAGGTTGACTAGTCTTGATCTTTCCAGCCTCCTATGGATCAGGCCCTGGTCCTGGGTCCCTAAATAAACAGTGTTCACAAAACAAACTTACTCTTCTGCCTTCTGTTCTTCCTTCTCTGGTTTTATGCGCCCACCCCCAACCCATTTAGTCTGCCCCTTAGTACTGACCCATGGTTTTCTTTGAAGTACCTCTCCTCTGTTGGGTTCTAGGTTCAGAGACAAGTAGAACTCAGCACCCTCCCCCCAATGAGTGTGGATAGACAGCATGGGAGGACAGGTGCAGTGAATGGTGTGGGGAAGGAACAGGTAGGTGTTGGGGCCACTTATCAGAGGGGAGGACTGCAGACAACCACTGCTCCACTGTCACATGGGTGTCTTGGAAGCCTGGTATCCAGAGGAAGCCTTACATAGAGGTATTATGGTCCTTGAGTTTTGTCACGAGGCACTCCAGGGATTTAACAAATCCCCTCTGCATGCTGGACAGGAGTGACCAGTCATTCTTGAGGGCTCATGTAATGAAGCTGACAAGATGGCCCTTCTCATGGGAATTTGCTCAGAAACTAGATCTTACAAGAGACAACCCTGTCAAATGCTGAGTGGGAGTTATTGCTCAGAGGACACACAAGGGCACAGACAGGCACACAAGGAGGGCGCCCTGTGATGGTGACCACTTCCATAAGGCAAGAAAAACAAGTAACACCTTGAGTATTGTGATGGAATTAGTGCTGCAACTCATAAATAACATGTTTTCATGTATGAGATTCAAACAGTAACAGTCTGGAACTAATAAGCCAATGTAACAAGATGGCTAGAAACAAGACCCTATAGGCAAGTGGATGTGGTTTTGGGCAGGGAGTGTAGAGTGTAGCTCAATGGCAGAGCGTTCACCTAGCATGCCAAGGCTGTGGCTACTGTCCCCTGCACTGCAAACAAATAAAAAATTTAATTGTGCTTTAATAAGCAATTAAATAAAATATTAAATTTAAAATACCATTATGATTATGTGGTCACCCGTTTAAAAAAGTGAACACAAATGTGAAAGGGGTTGATGGAGTATGCAGAAAGGGAGCGGGGAGGGGATTAAGAAAGCATGATGGGAAGCCAGAAGGTGGAGGAAGGAGGACACATGCCATGGTTTTGAGAAAAGAAACTTCATTCCATGTGGCCTGGAACACAGCATGGAGAATAACAGCCCAGGGGACGTATGTATACATGGGGTCATATCTGGGGAATAGAATGAGCTAGCTTAGATTGACCAAGATTGCTCAATTCAGGCTAAGGCTTGTTAAAATCCATCAGGTATCTGTGTGTTGTAACAGTACATTTTTATTTGTACTTACATATTTATTAATACTTAATAAATACCTATAAAGTTCCTAAATCCTAAAACCCAAACCTAGTTCTAAAACCTATAATCTAACTAAGAATATCTTAACGCCTAAAATACTCTAATATCTATAAAAAAAACAGACACTTAACACTACTTTAGGTTTCTTAAAAGGATATTAATTTTCTCAGGTTAATTTTTGGCATAGATCCATATGGGTGGCTGGTTTCCACCAAGTCTTTCAGTCTTAAAGTCTGTGAGTCTTATTTGTCAGATCTTAAGGCCAGTTTATAAATTTGCTCAGCCAAGAATTGCCTCTACCGTCCTAGGGTCCAACTGTTTGCAAGATGAAAAGTTTCTTGGGCTCACCATTCTGACGCTCTGGGGCTCCAAGGACTCTGCTCCAATGTTTTGGCTGTTCCAGTGCTCTGAGGTCAGCATTCTGGAGCACCAGGGAAGGTCTGCCTTTTCTTTCTCCACTAGCATGGATTCCCTGCAGGTCAGCACACAACGGTGATGAGCAGCAGAGCATGGTTTTTCAACATGTGTTGGCACAGGGGGACAAGGAGGAAGGTGGCCTGAGGCCATATGGGCTTCTTTAAACCCCATGTGTCATAATTTGTCATAATGATTTCGGTGTGAATTCTGGCATTGTCATTGCCATAGTTGCTGGCGGGCTTTCCAAGGCACGACCCTCCAATTGTGCCTCCACAGTCCCATGATCATCTGCTCTTGGAGGGCTTTCAAGGCACGCCCTTCAATGTTAATCACATCGGGACTTAATTGGTAATTGGAATCACCCATACCTTTCACCTGAAATGCCAAACTTCCAAAATCCCTATGCTGCTAAACACCACCACACCATCTTCACCAACCCCATCACAGTATGTGATTATTTGTAATGGTGGGTTAAGGATTAACACCGCTGACCAATTAAATATAATCTAAATACTGGTAAATAATTTAATTTGTTCAACAAATGACACCCAATCACGGCAATTAGAATCCATGCTTATGGCCTGAGAAGGCCCAGGTATAAGGTGGTTTCCTAGCCAAAGTGGGGAATCTAATCCAAATATATTTCAAAAGTGTGACTCCCTGAACAAATGCTACCACCTTGCAGCAAAGGTGGAGAGCTAAGGCTGTCCTTATGTAATAAAAAAACCAATGGTCTGCTAGACAGAGCTTGGAGGCAGAATTAACTGGAGGGATTCATAATGTCTCAATACATTTGGATTCCAATTGAGATTGTTTCTCCTAGTATGCAAATGATTTTACACTGACAATTGTGGTTCTGTGTATCCTTTTTGAGAAAGATTGGATTAGGATAGGCTTAGAGGAGAAAGTTTACAGATGGAATCCTAAATTACCAGTAATGACAATGGGGGGAGGAGGGAGGCATTTCCTGATAGATAAGACAAAATTGATGGCAGCTGGAGCTCAGAGCTCCCTGGCTACTTGTGGTAGAAGTTAGGCCTCTTTAGTGAATTAGTATGCAGTTCAGATTAAAATATGGCAGCACATAAGGAGGAGCTTGGTGTTCCTTTGGTTTGCTGAAATGGACAAAGCCAAGTTGTGGACAGACGATATGCCCTGTTGGAGGGGGCGTGGCTAAGAAACCGCACAAGCCACACAGATGTCAGTTACCCTGAGAAACAAGACTGCTGGACATCAAGAGAAATCTTGTGGACCCTCGAGACTGCCAAGGATCTCGAGGTAAGGCGTTATAGAAGATGAGAATTCCATGAGGTCGCTCTCTTCCTTCTGCCCTCATCAACTGAGAAGTCACACTGGAGAAGTGCATAGCAAGGTATGCCATTTACCAAATTTAGTCTGTGATAGCCCAAGGCAAAGGCATAGCATAAAAACCTGCTGAGAGAGTTCCTTGAAGGCGTCTGTCTTGGGCCCCAGAGCACTGGAAAGCTGAACAAGGCAAGTGGAGTTTGGAAGCCGCTTGGAGAAGCTTTCAGCTGTGAGGTTTGCCGGGACCAAAGAGATCGTGGAGGTGAGTGGAAAAAGCCAGACTCAGTTTGGAGGTTGGAATAGACTGACTTTATAAACCAGCCACAATTTAGTGGTGGAAACAAACTGGCCTTTTGAACTAGCAAAGTAAGGCCCAACAAACACTAAACTTTGAAAAGGACTGACTGCCAAGACTGCTGTAAAACCAAGTCACCCTGCACAGACCTACGCTAAGAAAATTCATATCCTTTTAAGAAAGTTAAAATAGTTAGGTGTTTTTAAATAGGTATTAGAGTGTTCTTAGATATTAGGGTGTTCTTAGATAGATTATAAGTTTTAGCTTATAGTATTTAGGTATTTTATAGGTGTTTATTAAGTATTAATAAATATAAATGTTTATAAATAAAAATATTCTCTTACAGCCAGTAGGTGCTTGTCAGGGCTATCGGGAAAGGCCCACTAATACAATGCAGCCAAAACTAAATTTCGAGGAATGATGAACAAAATTGCAGCACAGGATGGCACAGCTGGATGAAGGCTTTTGGAATGTTCTTCTTTCTTTGTTTGATTTTTATTTATGTGTCTTTGATTTTCCCTAAATCCAGAGGTAGAAAGGATATATTTTTGTGATTTGGCTAAAATATGAGAGATTTTTGAGGATTTTAGACAGATTTTGGATTGTCACTGCAGTTCAGAGTTGTTCTTCGGGTTACAGAATTACTATTATTTCAGATTTATTGAAATATTTGAACAGGGTGGTAATGGCACATGCCCTTAATCCCATCACACTGGAGGCAGAAACTGGCAGATCTCTGAATTCTAGACCAGCCTAGTCTAAACAATGAAGGCAGGACCCTGCTGACAAGATAAGGCTGCTTGCTAAGGACAGTCTAGAATTCAAAAGACACGCTTTTTTTTTTTCTTGAAGGTACTATGTAAGTTTTTGCTTAGTAATAAATAATGACGTCCTTACTGATCTAATGGATAAATATACATATTCTTAAATATATATAAAGAGAAAGGGGTGACAAGCCAGTCTCCTTAAGTGTGGGGCTCCCACAGGAGAACTGGTTTCAAGAGGCATTTTGCCCCTAAAAGAAATATGTTAGTTGCTGGGCATGTTGGCACACACTTTTAATCCCAGCACTGGGGAGGCAGAGGCAGCTGTATCTCTGTGAGTTCAAGACTAACATGGTCTACAGAGTAAGTCAAGGACAGTCAAGTATACCCAGAGAAATCCTGTCTCAAAAAAACTTAAAAAAAAAAGAAAAAAGAAAAGAAAAGAGATATATTCTATTAGTCAATGTAAGGACCCAGAACTATGCTGGGAGAGGAACATGCAAGTTGAATGCCTCCCACTGCCAACAGTTAACAAAGGCTAACACAAAATAGCATAACATGTTACTCTGAACCAATCTCCTTAAGAATGGGGCTACCATGGGAAAATTGGAACTCAGACTAATACAATGTGGTTTAATTAATATTATTGTTTAATAAAGGTAATTCAATGAATTAAATTCATACCTTGATCCCAGAACTTGGGAGAAAAGGAAAAAAAAAAAAAAAAAACAGGTCCTGTGTGTGTTCAAGGCCAATCTAATCTACAGAGCTCTACAGACCAAATCAAGACAGTCCAAGCTACAAAGATAAACCCTGTCTCAATGAGAATAGATATATCCATACAGAAATTATATCTGCGAGGAAAGAAAAATTATAAATGCATACCTTTGATCCCAAAATGTGGGAGACAAAGGCAGAGACAGATAGGTTCCTTTTGAGTTTGAGGCCAACCTAATCTACAAACAGCCTGAGGTACACAGAAAAAAAAAAACCTATCTCAATCAATTAATAAATTTATGTCAACTGTAGAGGAGTCTTATGCTGAGTTTTCAACTTAAAAATGATTATATATAGCCATATATATATATATAATAATGATTGAGATGGTAATAATAATGATGGTTTTATTTATCCCCTTTATGGGAAATCAAAATATAGCAGACCTATGGACTTCTAATTTTAATAAACTTATAGCTAAAATGACTTAAAAATTGAGGTCAGCCGGGCAGTGGTGGCGCACGCCTTTAATCCCAGCACTTGGGAGGCAGAGGCAGGCGGATCTTTGCGAGTTCAAGGCCAGCCTGGTCTACAAATTGAGTCCAGGACAGCCAGGGCTACACAGAGAAACCCTGTCTCGAAAAACAAAAAACAAAAAACAAACAAAAAAAAAAAAATTGAGGTCAAAAGCTATGTCATTTTGAAAGAGAAGCTTTTTTGTTTATATCAACAGGAAAGAAAAGCTAAATCTTCCACCCAAATTGATAGAAATCAGATTTGACTGGAAAGACCTCCTACAGATATTGCTACAAACAAAAGAACAAACTGGTAACTTATATTTGCTGATTCCGCTATGAGGGAACACCTCAGACTGGCTAAAACATATATATATATATGGCTAAAACATATATATATATATATACACCCCTATGTATATACCTATGTACATATATATATGCAATAAAAATCTTATTGGCTACACAGAAGCCACATGACTTATTATTACATGCTATCCTTTCATATGGCACGGAGACTTACAAATGTCTTTTTTCTGTTCAAACAAACAGCAGAAAATCTTCCTAATTGATTTGTGCATCCTGCACATCCAAGGCATTTTTGTAATTATGGAACTATATGCTACTTGTGAGAAATTATATATTTTCAGAACAAAGGGACCAGACACCAAATAAGACAAGACAAGTAGCCCAGATGATCCAGCCTCATATACTGCCTCAATAGCTTTTTTCTACAAAATCTACATCCAGAACAATTCAAAATGGCTTTCTAAAATGGTCCATCTTCACAGACTGTGTCAACCAGGACTTCAGTAAAGTCCTGAACTTTCCTACCCAAAGTTCAGCTTTGGGCTACCAACTGCTCAGGTCATTCAAATTGCTGAGCATATACAGACTGGACAACAAATGTTACTATTAACTTGCTTAACCATATTTCCATTTTATATGGGTCCTCAAACAGGCTTCCCATGTCCCAAATCAGCAGGAAGCAATTTTAAGAGAATTGACACCACATTCCCAAAAGGTAAGGTGGATTTTTTTTTTTTTTTGTCATTTAATGTGTTACAGATGTTGTTTAGGGGGATTGGTTACAAGTTGTTAAATGGTCTTGTTAAGCAAGGTATAGGAGGTTAGACTAAGGGACTTCTCTCTTTTTTTTCTCTATCCTTCTTTCTCTTTTATAGGGTGAGAAGACTTGAAAAGAAAAAAGAGAGGAAATATGGGTATATAATATAGAAATGATAAGACATAGGGTAGATTATTGAATCTTCTCTACAACTTAGAGCTATTGCTATTTCCAAAATAAGGTTATCTTTTGATACATTTGTATAGAATTTTATATTTTGACACACATGTATATTTCACCTCTTATATAAGGTATCGTGCCTATGCAACTCATTTAAAAGTACAGGTTAAGCCGGGCGTGGTGGCGCACGCCTTTAATCCCAGCACTCGGGAGGCAGAGGCAGGCGGATCACTGAGTTCGAGGCCAGCCTGGTCTACAAAGCGAGTCCAGGACAGCCAAGGATACACAGAGAAACCCTGTCTCGAAAAACCAAAAAAAAAAAAAGAAAAAAAAAAAGTACAGGTTTACTTCCAATCCTTTTATGAGTTGCTATTGCAATCTATTTGGGAGTCTGGGTAATACAGGTTGATGGCTTGGCCAGACCTAGGTTAAACAGATAATAAATGGTTACAAACATACAGTTTGCCTGCTCAAACATAATATAGATAGATAGATAGACAGACAGATAGAAAGATAGATTTGTAAAAAAATAAATAAATAAATATCTTCAAAACCCTCAGAGGCATACAGAAAATGGCATTTAATGATGTTTTTATTATTTTAAGAATTCTTTGACTTGAGACAGTCAGCTCCTGACAGCTCACATTTGACTTGGAAGAAGACAATGAGCATTAAAAATCTCCATCAGGAGATAATTCTTACTGTGCAAAAACGCTCCTGCTCTCTCAGCAGACTATATACAGTCCAAAGATGGACCAGAGCTTGAATGCAGATAAGTTGATAGTCTGATTCTGCAGAGACAGAGTGGGAAAATCCTTCTTATTTTCTGCTGCACAATTTAGTCTGGGAGATATGCTTGGCCAGAATGCTAAAGATGATGCTCCAACGGTATGGAGAGGTATTTGGGACTGTCCAGGCAGTTGTCATTTTTTTCTTTTTGGGAGTTGCTCTCCTGTACTTCCTACTCTTTTAAATAATGACTTTATCCTTTCTTATGTCTTTGATGGGGCTGAAGACATAATATAGATATAAAATTTCAATCGAACTTGAGTTGTTTAGGATTTAAAAGGATATTTTCAAATCTAAATAAAATATTTAGGTTTATGAATATAGCATATGATGGAAAATATTTAGGTTCAGAACTTTAGACACACCAAGATAGATCATATTTTTTCTTCTTCAAGATTGCCTGATACAAATAGGCTAAACAAAACATTATGTGTGTAGCTTTTATATATGGTTTTCTTGATTGTTTCATACTTGTTCTTACTGTTTTTACTATATGAGCTTAAAAAATAGCCTTTTTATTAGACAAAAGGAGGGAATTGATGGGGTAATGTTATGCATTTTAAATGTTAATTACCCTGCTTCCATTACTTGATGTTTGCTGTACATCAAGTAATTCTGTTACCTTGCTTTCTAGTCATTGTCTCTGACTGACTTTAATAAAATCCCAAGGCCTGTGATTGAGCAGAAGGAAAGATAGGTGGGACAAATGTTTGCAGGCTTCTGGTGCAGAAAGGATCTTAGGTAGAAGGGAAGAAGCTAGGAGGTGGAGGAAGGAGGACACACACACCATGGATTTGAGAAAAGAACTTCATTCCACATGGCCTGAAACATCAGCATAACATGGAGAATAACAGCCCAGGGTATGTATGTATATATTAGGGTCATATCTGGGGAATAGAATGAGCTAGCTTAGATGGACCAAGATTGCTCAATTAAGGCTAAGGCTTGTTAAAATTTAAAAAAAAAAGCATGATGGAGAGGATATGACTAAAGCACATCATATACATATATGGTGAACCCTTTACTTTGTTTTTTGTGTGTTTTGGGGGTTTTTGTTTGTTGTTTTTTTCAGTAACCCCTTACTTTGTAAAGGAATAATACATCAGTAAAAAGTGACCTAGGTCTAAGACCAAGCAAACATGACTGAAAACAAAACATGTGTGTGTGTGTGTTTAATGTGTGTTTCATATGCATATATTGCATATTTATGTCTATATTTGCATTTGTTGTTTGTTTCAGACAAGGTCTCACAAGCCTTGGCTATCCTGGAATTGCTGTGTAGACTAGGGTGGCCTCAAACTTAATAGCAATCAAAGCCTGTTCTTACATGTGTTTACTCTGATGAGATGATTTTAAGGGTTTGTGGAGGGCTGGGGAGATGGCTTTACTTGTAAATTGTCTGCCTTGTAAGCCAGAAGACCTGAGTCCATTCCCCAGATTAAAGAGAAAAATCTGGGTGCTGTGGAGTACGCTGATAATCCTAACCCCATGGAGGCAGGGGCAGGGAATCTCGGGGGCTCACTGGCCTGGCAGCCTAGCTATCTTGATGAGTTCCAGGCCAGTGAGAGACCCTGCCTCAAAAAACCAAGATGAATAGCACTAAAGGTTGAGCTTTGGCCTCAACACACACATGCTTGTTTATTGAGACTCTAAATGCCAGGGAGGGAATATGCCACATGTCCTGACTGCTTGCTGGCCAGCCTGGTGTGGCTGTGTCCTCTGTGTGCATTAGGGGCTCCATCTTTTTCTCCTCCATCTAGACACAGGTGGAAGTTCAGCTGTATCTCTGAATGCTTCATTCCCAAGTCCCTCCTTCAAACTGTTACATTTCATAGATGCTACAAGGAGTTTTAAATGTTACAAATGTATCAATCATATCAAAATGATGATCTTTAAACTCTACATCAAAATGTTCAAACAAAGATTTTTAACACATACTAAAATGTGTTTTGTGTATGTGCTTGTGTATATGTGTGTGTGTCTGTGTGGTGTGATGGACATTCAGCATGTGTGTTGATAACATTTTCCATGTCAAAATAATAATTTCTGACAATGCATAAACTCAAGTTTATCCTGGAGTCAAATATGAATGACCATGATCCAAAACACAGATTCATGTTAACCTAAAAAAAATCTATGTTCTAAAGAAAATCATAAATCATGACACTTCCCAAATACTGTGGTGAAAATATCATGTAAGTGTGTTACAGCCAAGCAGGTACACCTCTGCTGTAAGCCTCAGGTGTTACCTGGTGGCATCCTTAGCTTTGGGGCTAGGGAAGCTAAGGATCTATCTGTGTGTTTGTGTAGTCATAAGGATGTTAAATATATTAGTTCAGACAGGAAAGTGGGCAATGAGTGGTTGCTGAAGAGCTTAAGACCCCTCTGGTCTGTGTTACTTAAGACCCCTGTTCTCCATAGTCATACAAGTTCTAATCGGTTGGTCAGCCTGGTAGAGCCTTAAGTAGGCATTGCTTCTGTCCATCCCTGGGAACCTTACATCACATTTCCTATAGTTTTCTTAAAAGTAAGGGGTAGGATATATTCAATATAGTTCTTGAAGTTTTAGCTAGAGCAATAATACAACTAAAGTATATCGAGGGGATACAAATTGGAAAGGAGGAAGTCAAAGTATTGCTATTTGAAGATTATATGATAGTATACATAAGCAAACCCCAAAATTCTACCAGGGAACTTCTAAACTGATAGATGTTAGGACTCAGACCCCAGGCCTGAAACAAGCAGCTGAGGCTCTTAGTAATAAAAACTGCATAGTATTGGCATAAAAACAGACAGATGGAATTGAATCAAAGACCCAGACATATTCACACACCTATGAACACCTATTTTTTGACAAGGAAGTCAAAATTATACAGTGGAAAAAAGACACCATCTTCAACAAATGGTGCTGGTCTAACCAGATGTCAGCATGTAGAAGAATGCAAATAGATCCATGTCTAATACCCCACACAAAACTTAATTTCAAGGATCAAATACCTCAATATAAAACCAGATACACTGAACCTTATACAAGAGAAATTGGAGAATAGCCCCAAATGCACTGGCACAGGAGGAAACTTCCTGAACAGAACATTGATAGCACAGGCACTAAGATCAACAATTAATAAATGGAACCTCATGAAACTGGAAAGCTTCTGTAAGGCAAAGAACACTGTCAATAAGACAATTTGTAGCCCACAAAATGGGAAAGGATTTTCACCAACTCCACATCTGATAGAGGGCTAATATCCAAAATATATGAAGAGCATAAGAAACTAAACATCAACAAATCAAATAGTACAATTAAATATGGGGTACAGATCTAAACAGAATTTTCACTAGAGGAATCTCAAATGACTGTGTGATGGACATTCAGCATGTGTGTTGATAACATTTTCCATGTCAAAATAATCATTTCTGACAATGCATAAACACAAGTTTATCTTGGAGTCAAATATGAATGACCATGATCCAATTAATTTTAACATCCATCAGGGAAATGCAAATCAAAACTACTTTGAGATTCCATCTTACAGCTGTCAGAATGGTTAAGAACAATAACACGTGACAGCCCATGCTGGTGAGGATGTGGAGCAAAGAGAACAATCCTCCATTGCCAGTGGAAGTGTAAACTTGTACAGCCACTTTGGAAATCAACATAGCAGTTCCTCAGAAAATTGTGACTCAATCTACCTCAAGACCCATCTGTACCACTCCTGGGCATATACCCAAAGAACTCTCCAACATACCACAGGGACACTTGCTCAGCTATGTTCATAGCAGCTCTATTTGTAATACCCAGAAACTGGAAACAACTTAGATGTCCCTCAAATGAAGAATGGATTTAAAAAAAATGTGGTATATTTACACAATAGAGCATTACTCACCTGTTAAGAAAGCAACAACAACATGAAATTTGCATGCAAATGGAGGAACTAGAAAAAAAAATCATCCTGAGTGAGGTAACCCAGACCCAGAAAGACAAACACGGTATGCACTCACTTATAAGTGGATATTGGCTGTAAAGTAAAGGATAGCCATGCTCCAATCCACAGACACAGAGAGGCTAAATAATGAGGGCTCAAGGTGAGACACATGAGTCTCCCTGGGAAGGGGAAATAGAATAGACATTGTGGGTGGACAAGGGTGGGGCTGGGGACTGGAACAGGAGGGATTGGGTCAGGGAAGGATGGAGGAAGAGAGTAATGGGAGAGAATACTGGGAGAGACAACTGGAATTGGGAGGCATCTTGGAACTAGCTAGAAACCTAGTACAATGGAAACTCCCAGGAATCTAGGAATATGACCCTAGCTAAGACTCCTAGCCATGGGGGATAGGTATCCTGAACTGGCCATCCCCTGTAACTAAGAAAGACTTCCAGTGGAGAGATTTGGACATCAACCCTGCCACAAAGCCTACAACCTACAATTTGTCCTGCTGGGGTAAAGGTGGTGCAGAAATTGTGGGAATGGCCAACCAATGACTGCTCCAACTTAAGACACATAGCCGGGCGGTGGTGGCGCACGCCTTTAATCCCAGCACTTGGGAGGCAGAGGCAGGCGGATCTTTGTGAGTTCGAGGCCAGCCTGGTCTACAAAGTGAGTCCAGGACAGCCAAGGATACACAGAGAAACCCTGTCTCGAAAAACCAAAAAAAAAAAAAAAAGACCCATGCCACAAGAGGGATCCCACTCCTGACACTGCTGGAGGGCCAGGACCCAGAGGCTTGATAGTGCAGAAACCTAGGATAGAACCAAACACAACTGGCAAAAAAATTAAAATTAAAATTAAAAAAATTTAAAAAGTCAATGAAATGATTACTAATGATATTCTGCTCTACTCATAGATTGGTGCCCAGCCCAATTGTTATCAGAGAGGCTTCATACTGCAACTGATGGAAACATTAGCTGGAACTCAGGGAATCCTGTGGAAGTGGAGGAGAAAAGATTGTAGGAGCCAGAGGAGTCAAGACACCACAAGAACACCCACACAATAAACTGACCTGGGCTCACAGGGCTTCACAGAGACTGACACACCAACCAGGGAGCCTGCATGGGACTGACCTAGGCCCTCTGCACATGTGTTATAATTGTGTAGCCTGGTCTTCTCAGTGGGACCAGGGGCTGCTCTAATTCTTTTGTCTGCTTTTGGGACCCTTTCCCTCATACTGGATTGCCTCATCCAGGCTTAATACAAGGGGAGGTGTCTAGTCTTACAGCAACGTGATATGCATGTTACACGTTTGATATCCATGGGAGGCCTGCCCTTTTCTGAAGAGAAATGGAATATGAATGGATAGGAGGGGGAGGGGGAGGGCCTGGCAGAAGAGGAGGAAGGGGAAACTGCAGTTGGGATGTAATATATAAGAGAAGAATAAATAAAAATATTAAAAAACATTTTTAAAATGTAAGGGGTAGGTTTCAGAACAAGGTCCCCTCACCAAGTGTCTTGAAGGTATTTCCCTTGTGTGTCCATGACTTGAACTTAAAGTTGTTTCCTAGGCAACACAGAAGAACACCTGATCAATGGTGTTGACACTGTTAGGTTTTCAGAGAGAGAGGGGATGGGTTGAAATTCACTATGGGTATGGATGTGCATTCATACCCCCTGTAATCCCAACACGGGGGGTGGTTCAAAGCAAGACCCCACTTCTAAAGTAGAGGAGAACAGAATAATAAAATAGAAGAAAATTCCATGTGAGTACCATCTCCTCAGCCTGAGGAACGGAGCATTTAGCATTCTGAAGTTCCAGGGACTCTAGGGACCAGTAGGGTGAGGGAGGGCAGTATTTCTATTTGTCTTCTACTGATTCTCATTCCTCATGGGAAATATGGCTCAGGGATCTTGGTAAAAATAGGCCATGTTAGTGAGCATTGCTGAGGTGTTTTTCTTGGGAAAATAGTTCCTCATAAATGGAAATAGCAATACTAGTGGTGGTGGCACACACCTTTAATCCCAGCACTTGGGAGGCAGAGGCAGGCAGATCTCTGTGAGTCTGAGGCCAGCCTGGTCTACAAAGTGAGTCCAGGACAGCCAAGGCCATTACACAGAGAAATCATGTCCCAAAAAAAAAAATCAAAAAAAAAAGAAAAAGAAAAGAAAAGAAATGGAAAATCAGGTTTTTCTCTTTTCCTTCTTTCCTCCTCCTCAACAGGCAGTAAGCAGCTTCCTTTTGTGGCCATTGCAAAAGGGGCTTGAAGAGGGTTGTGGAGTCAGGGTGTGTTGAAGGGTGGTGGGAGCAATGCCCCAATTTTGTTCTGAACCCCTGACACCCAGTGGCTCATGCGTTGGGTGGGTTTTAAGTGGTACAAGGCACACATGTTCATGATCCAACAAGAAAAGGAAAAGGGACAAAAACAGAGCAGCAACCTGCTGTTCCCACACAAAACCAGAACTGTCCCTTGGCAGTGACTTAAGAGACACCCAGAGGTGCATGTTGACAACACGTCAGAAGCAGAGATGGACACATATGTCTTTCCACAGTGTTGCTGTGGGTTAAATACAATGAGAAACCAGGTACATAAGTTTCATAGGCTGTAATTTGCCAAGTGATTGCAAACTCCCTTGATATCTTGCTCTTGGCTAAGTTATTCCTGTCTTACTAAGACACAGAAATACTCCATCTCAAAAAATAATATTACAACCAAAACAAAAACAAAACCCAAGAGGACTAAGTAGTTTCCACACAAATGCTACATTATTTACATGAAGGACAAAGGCTTACACACATATGCACAAATATGCTGTTTAATACCAGAATCACCTCTCAGATCATATATTATACTTTACACAGTAATTAATCACTTTATAAATACAGGTGATTACATACTGGCAATAAAGAGCCAAAAAAAGTAAGCCAGGCGTGATGGCCCACGCCTTTAATCCCAGCACTGAGGAGGCAGAGGCAGGCTAATCTCTGTGAGTTCAAGACCAGTCTGGTCTACAAAGCAAGTACAGGACAGCCAGGGTTCTTTTAAACAGAGAAACCCTGTCTTGAAAAAAAATGACCTAAAGAAACCACCATGGAACTCAGAGTGTAGAGAGGCCTAACAGAAGGCAGAAGCAGAGAGCTGATAGGGTTGAGGAGGTTGGGTGGGAGTGAGTAGAGAAGGGGGTCAGTAAAGAACCCTGTTGGAAAGGACACAAGTCTCAGAGTTGAGTGAAGCTGCAGAGATTAGGTGCTGGACTGGATCTGGAAGGGTGGGTGGGTGGATGGATGGATGAATGGACAGATGGATGGATGAGTGGACGGATGGACAGACAGACGAGTGGATGGATGGATGGTGGGTGGAGGGGGAAATGGGTGGATGCCTATTTAAGTAGACTCTGTCTACAGTTGGGGTAACTGAAGCTCCTGGAACAGTTGGGAGTTCTCTGATCTTTCCTCAGTACTGAGTGATGAGATTACAGGTTGGTAGAGCTGTTGCCATTGACGTGTCCTCTTCTTTATGGAGACCAGATGAGAGTATTGCCTCCTGTCGTCAGTCTGGTGTGTTCAATAAATCCTGGTCCCCAGCTTTCCTGAAGACATGCTTACTATGTTTCTGTGCTCGTATGGTCCCAGTCTGCTTTGCTAGGTTTGCAGCATGGCACCTTCGTACTTTTAGAAATAGGTTGCCAGTCTATGCTTCACGGCTGGCGCTGGACAGGTGGTGGTGTCTACTTACACAGGGAAGTGCAGAGTCATCCTGACTCTACATTTGCACTCAAAATGGAGCCAAATGCCACTTTGTGAAGTGGAGTTGCCCAGGGCAAAACATAGCCTGAAAGCCACTGTTGACACAATACAGAGTAACTTAGAGGAGGGAACAGCCTGATCTCAACACCATGTGCTGGTGCTGCTCTGGCAATCTGGACGGATCTATCCACAAAGTCCTGGTTCAAATGGTGCCAGGACTCTAGTACAAGGCTCCATCGTGTTTGGGGGAGTGCTGCATCATCATTTGGGGGGTTTAAATGGCAGCCTTGCAGCTGGCTGTCTTCAGCTGGAGATTTCAGCCCTGCTGGGAAGACACAGAACTTGAATTTTCCAGTGGCAAACAATGGAGAGAATGACTTCCAGAATGCAGCTCCTTCTTGAGCCTGCAGCTGGGTCCCTAGGCTGCAGGCAAGGCCTGGATACCCAGTTGGCTGGAGTTCCACTATTTGAGGAGATGAATGGGACTTGGCAGGTGTGAAACTGAGGGGAGTCAGGGGAGAGTAATGGGGACCAACAATAGTCAAAGTGGCTGACATACTTGAATTAAAATGTCATATGAACCTCATTGCTTTGTGCAACATTGCACACTAATTAAAAACAAAACAAAACAAAACACAAGCTGCAGAGATGACTCAGTCAGTAAACTGCTTGCCATCTTAGCATGAAGTCCTGAGTTAATCCCCAGCGCACTAGTGGGTGTAGTGGCGGTGTCTATCACAGCATCAAGGAAGAAAAGGCAGGAGATCTTGGAGGCTCACTGGCCAGCCGCCCTAGTCTAATTGGTGATCCCCACTTCCAGTGAAAAATCCTGTCACAAAAAAACAGGTTAGATGACACCTGAGGAATGACACCCAAGGTGGATCTCTGCCTTTCTCATCCGTGTGCGTATGTACACACGTGCGTGTGTGCGCGTGCATTGGCTTTCCCAAGGATGCCCGGGCCTGAGACCATCTACACCAGAGACCCACAGCAACACCAAGAAAGACAGGAGTGCTGAGTTGCGAGAGTCTTTGAAAACCCTGCCTGCCTCAGGGCTCAGCCCTGGATGTGGAGAGAAAGAAGGTGTGGGTTAGGATCCATCTTTATCAGGATGTTAGTACAGCATTACCCATCGCAGAGAAACCACTGGCTGCTTTACAAATTATATGCTGGTGAGAAACTAAAGAGAAATGTAAAACGGGCTTCCATTTAAGGTAGCTTCTGATTTCTGTTTCCATTGTGGTCTGCTGAGCAGGTGCCTGGCACAGGCCATTTTACTTGCGTGTTTCTGAGTTTGAACGTTTTATGTGTACCCGGAGCCAATACGAGCATATATCGTTTTGAGACAGAGGCTCATGGGGACCATGCTGGCCTCACAGCGTGGTTGAGAATGATCTAGAACTTCCAGAGTCTTAGGACTGCAGGAGTGCACTGTTACACCCGGTTTTTGCAGTGTTGGGGATAGAACCCAGGCAGACACCTTACCAGCTGAGCCACAGCCCCAAACCTGTGATCAGCTTTATGAAGACTGAATCTCAATGCCTTATTTTTTTAAGTTAGATTTATTTATTGTATATATGTGAATGCTTTGCTTGAATGTGCATAAGTGCACCATGAGCATGGCTAGTGCCTGAGGAGGTCGGAAGAGGGTTCTTAAACTCTGGAACTGAGGTTGCAGATGGTTCTGAGCTGCCTTGTGGGTGCTGGGAATTGGACTCATGTCCTCTGCAAAAGCAGCAGCAACTCTTAACCACTGAGCTATCTCTCCAGCCCCAACTTCAACTCCTGATTGTAATATTCAGCATGGATGCCTTTCATTGTTTCAGCGATGAAGACAACACCAAACAAAATACCTTTTGCAAGAGCTTTGAGCTCCAAAAGGACCCAAAGTTTCAGGCTTGGAAACTATAAAGGAGATGCTGATTGCAGTTGCAAGAAGCTACCACCAGGTGGCACTGTTGAATGAGAAAATGAATAAGTCCGTGACTGGCTGGGACGGATAGAGCCCCTCACCCAGGCAGAGCAAGCCTCCAGTATGAACTGAGAGCCCATGTGAGGGACCCTGACCTGGCCCTGAGTTGAGAGGCTGTACTGGCAGAGCAGTGACAGACACCAGCATACTGTCCTAGTGGCTCTGTTCTTTCATTTGTGAGCAGAACATGACTGCCCATCTCAGGACCCTCACCCAGCCAGCCACCAGGACTTCCATTGTCTCCAGGTGAAGCTGTGTAATCTGTAATTGGTGGTTGGTGGTAGTACTGGTGGGTGGGTGGGTAGGTGGCTGGGGTGTCCCTGTTTCCCAGAACAGCCTCTTTTTTTCCTATGCAGCATGGCACTCATGCCTAGAGCTCCTGAATCTGGCCTCACCCGGTGCCTGGTTGGATGACCCAACACTCTGTAGGCTGAGCTTGATTGGTGCTCAGCCCATACACTTCAGGTAGGACAAGAAGGGGTGCTTTGAACTTCATGGTGGGCCTGGCTCTCCATAGTCAGATATTGATGGCCCTGCTTAGCTCCTGAGTTTGTCTTTGATTCAGACTTGGAAGCCGTAAGCCAGAGGGCCTTGGGCCCCCGGCAGGGTTAGGGCTGGGGTTCACATCCTTCTTTGCTAGTGCTGCAAAGCGGCTCCAGGCCTGGGGCCTTTTCCATGACACAGGAGCAGGCTTCCCTGTGGAATGTGGGAAGTGTCCCTTGTGGCCTACCCTATCACAAGACTCCGCTCACTCTGGCTGACATTGTGATTACTGCTTTTTGCCAGGGTTCAGTGGCCTTGGGATACACACCATGGTCCAGTTAGACTTCAGTCTGGAATGAGAAGAAGTGATCACTCCTATCTCTCTTGACAGACCTTTGGAACCAACATGTCCCACACTCAACAGTGTGGGTGCATTCAGACAGGAACAGGAGATGTGGGTAGGAGTTCCAGTAACCAGAAGGTGCTCCAGCAAATTAGGCCTGCTGTCACCATGTTCCCCTGGGCCAGGCCTACGTGACCTCCACTACAACAGGTAGGAAAGACCTGGCTTCTCAGCCTCTGTTTTTGGAGAAAGGTCGCTTACTCATCCCTCAAAAGTCACCCAGGCTAGGGAGGCCCCTCAAAGGACCAGGAGTGAAAGATGACTTCTGTATAAGCTAATGAAATGCGAGAATTCAGTATCTGTGCCCAAGGCAGATGCCCCAGATAAAGTACACCAGCTGCATGTAAAATGACTCTCGCCCCCAAAGGCAGAAAGAAAATGCTTGAACATGAAAAAACCAGAACTCTCTCAAAGTCAGCCTGAGTTCCTCATGTTCAGAAGAGAAGCTCAAACTATTACCATCGATGGGGACAGCCGGGAGCCTCTGTTACCAGTGTGAGGCAAGGAACATCTAGCCAGCACAAAGGGTGAGGACCATACCAGCTGCACCACACAGAAACACCGCCTGCCTATGTCGGAGAGGGCTGCCAGGAAGAGCTCACTCATAGCCAGCGTCGGGTTTGCTTTGGTGGATTACCAGAGTATTGATATTCTCTGACTGTTGGGGCACCTGGCCTGTCTAGGCGTAGGAGCATCCCAGGGATGTTGAGGGTGCTAAAAGGGGACTCTCTTAGACTAAGGAAAGTGCCTACCTACCACCTTCGGCTGATGGCATGCACCCCGTCCCCAGCTCTTCTGGATAGTTGACAGCCATTTGCTTTGGTCCTTCTATAGCCTAGGTTTCCACGAGTGCTGGTCACTGGCACCCGTTGGGCAGGGGACCTGCTCGTGTTTCTGCTAGGCTCCTTTATCCTCATTTTTTTTTTTTTTTTTTGGTTTTTCGAGACAGGGTTTCTCTGTATAACAGCTCTGGCTGTCCTAGACTCACTTTGTAGACCAGGCTGGCCTCGAACTCACAGAGATCCGCCTACCTCTGCCTCCCAAGTGCTGGGATTAAAGGCGTGCGCCACCAACGCCCGGCTATCCTCATCTTTTAAACTTGGAGTATGAATAACCTGCGGATCTGACACCACATTTTGGGGCTCGGCCCTATGGATCACTTGTCAACACAGACATAGTCACAAATAAATAGTGTGCAGAGGCACCTGTGTCTTGGGAACAGCAGTACATTGTCACATCAAGCAATGTCTCACAACCTAGGCTCAGTATGATTTGAAGACAGTCGAGGTTCTATCTACAACATTGGCATTAGTATGTCCCCACTGTGCAGGTAAAAAAGAAAATCGGGCTGTAGAGATGACTCATAGGTTAAGAGCACTTGCTGTTCTTGCGGAGGCCCAGCGCTCGCATGGTGGCTCACAACTGCTTGTAACTCCATTTCCAGGCATCTGATGTCCTCTTCTGTCTCTGTGGGTACTGGGGCAATAATAGGCTGGTGCATGAATTAGGTTGAAGGGGATTCAAAGAGAAGTTTCACTGTGAGCTTGTGTGTGTGTGTGGTGTGTGTGTGTGTGTGTGTGTGTGTGTGTGTGTGTACGCACACGAGCACACGTGTGGTGTAAGAGGACAACCCCAGGTATCAGTCCTCTGATACCTTCACCCTTTGTTTAAGTCAGGGTTTCTCATCATCAGGTAGGCCAGGTTAGCTGGCCAGTGATCTGTCAGGGAGACCCTGTCTTTGCCTCACCTACACTGGAATTACAAACATGTGCTACTTGGCTCATCACACAGGTTCCAAATTCAGTTCCCAGTGCTTCGCACTTGCAAGGCAAGAACTTTGTCAACCCAGCCATCTTCTCAACCCTTGCTGTGAGCTTATTAACCAGGATATTGATGCCTGGGCCCTGTGATCAGATATCCACCCCATAATTAGAGCTGTGCATCAAACAGGGGTAATAATAGTGCCAGGCTGCAGAATGATGCATATCATGGGCTCTCATCCAAAGATAATTTATAGGGAAATTAGGGGACAAGCTTGCAACCTAATCATTTTTAAGAGAAAAAGAAAGGCCTTGGTAAAGATGAGAACATATGCTAAAGAGAGAAGAAAAAATGGGAAGGAGAAAGCAGAGAGAGTGGAGGTCTGGGGTCTAGTGTCTGACAAACTATACCCCAGTAAGAGACAAAAGCAAGCTGCCTGCAAGGTAGAGCACACTGGCCCAGGCAGGAGATGGTTTTCCATCCCTGGGAGACAGTGTTTACATGTTGGGTAGAAGCTTTGACAGCATAAATATACAGGGCCTTGGCAACAACACCACTGAGGATAGAGTCAGCAGAAATCAATTAAACACAAAAAGCAAAAGAGATTTGCTGCCTTGGGCAATAAACTACAAAACTGATTTAACTAGCATATTTCATTATCAAGCTTGTGAGCTGTGAGTCTTCCCAGGCCCACAAAGCACATCTTCCATGTCTTGTGGGAAGTCCATGTTGCATGAGGTCCTCTCAAGTGCCGGGATTCTCAAGGCCTTGAGCTGTGCCCTAGGCCCAAGGGTGGCAGGCAGTCCCCAGAGTTGGCAAGGGTGGTGGGTAATGAGAGATCCTGTCATGCTCTGTTGCAGGGTTGTCAGAAAGGGTATGGAAAAAAACAACCACAAGTGACAGAAAGAGCTCTCTGGATGGCTCCAAAGGATGGTGGCAAAGGCTAGGATTGAGGCCATGTGGAATGGGGAGGTGAGGGGGTGAATGTGACATGAGAACCATTATGCAGCAAAAAAGAGGTACAGCCAAGGGTACTTGTATCAGTTACAATTCCTATGACCTTGGATTATACAATGAGGGCGTGGGACATTGAGACTGTGGGCACAGAGGACATCACAGGGAACAGGTGTGCTGTCACACAGCACGTGTCACAGCTAATAGCAGCATGGCAGCCAGTAGCAAAGTTGTCCCTCCCTGCCCAGGAGATGAGGAAGTCACAGACAGCCGCACTGGGGTCTGTGCCATTTCCTCACAGGAATGGCTCAGCAGCAGAGGACAGTAAGGCAAAGGGGGCTGACCCCAGGTAGGGACATCCCGAGCTGACTGGGACCGAGTCTTTATTTACCACACTGAGTGATACTGTGATCCCAGGACACACACTAACAGGCTGAGAAGACACTGGGCCTGTGGTGCCCCTGAGTGCCATGCCTCTGGGTGTGACTGGAAAGCCAGGACTCCAGGAGCAGGGTACCTTGAGTTTCTTGGGTTCCTCCCTGGGACAGCAGGACAGTTATCTCCTTTTGGGGTCATGATTTTATCCCATCAGCCTCAGGAGTGTTTACTGCCCTCCTGCTGCCAGATTTCAAGTCAGAAGGGAGTTAACTGTTGCTGCCTTCCTTACACAGGGGACAGCTTGCTTGTGCTGGGCAAGCGCCTGTCTCTTTGTGGTTAAGACAGCAAATAAAGTGTTTATAATGATAAGCTAAATGACAATTAGCAAATTCCAACAGTGACAAATGTGACCTAGGAGGACAAAGTCAGCCTCACTGACACCCAGAACTCTCAGAACTTATTAAGGAGCTAATTACTTGAGCCAGTAAATCACAGACAAACCGAAGCTGTGACCACACATACGAACTGCACCAAGACACAGTAAAAAGGGAAGACTAGGAGAAAAACGGGAGTTGGGGGGAGAAAAGAAGAGGGAAAGGAGCAGGAAAGGGGAAAGGAAGGATAGGGAGGGGAAGGGAATAGAATGGTAAGGAGGGGAAACTGGGCGTGGTGGCGCACACCTTTAATCCCAGCACTTGGGAGGCAGAGGCAGGAAGATCTCTGTGAGTTCAAGGCCAGCCTGGTCTACAAAGCAAGTCCAGGACAGTCAAGGATACACAAAGAAACCCTGTCTCCCCCCACCCAAAAAAAAAAATGGAAGGGAAGGGAAGGGAAAAGCAAGCAGCAGACATGGATAGCTGGCCTGTGCCTTCATCCCTGGGGTACTGATATACCAGCACCCTACTACAGTCAGCCACTGTGTGTGTGGGTACAGGGTGCTAACCAGCTATTACAGTGAGTATCCGCATGGGTGCAGGATGCTAACAGACTGCTGTAATCAGCATCTTCATGGGTGCAGAGTGAACCGGCTACTGCAATGTAATCAGCCATTGCATGGGTGCAGAATGCTAACTGACATTGGCTAGAAGGTTGGACATGCTTCTGAAAATCCCTGGACAAAATGTGTCCAGCGTCTCCACAACAGCAGTGCCCCTGCCTCAGTGACAGCAGTGGGCACAGCGAAGGATGGTTGGACTCTCAGGATGCCGCTGACCCTCCAAAGGGGGCCCAGGGAGACCTGCAAAGCGTCACAGAAAAATGAAAGGCAAGGAGAGGGGGAGACAGCTGCAGCCTCCTGTAAACAGTCTGATTTTCCAATGTGAACCAGATTGTGGCCCAGGACCTCAGGTAAACATGTGCGTCAGCGCCCACAGCCCCCCTGCCGCCTAGGAGGCCCAGGGTCTGCATGGCCTAACTCTGGGACGCATCACAGTCACTGCCCAGACAGTTCCTAATTAGGCAAAATTAGGTCTTGCATTCCTCCAAAATCCCCAAGATCTCTGCAATTTCAGGTCTTCCCCAAAGGAAAACATCGGGTAATTAAACAGCATGAGCAAGAATGGTATAGAATGTTCTCTGGCTGAGGAAGCAGCTCTGGTTTCCCACCCACCTCGGCCGGACAGAGGATCTGCTGGGAAGTGGATTAACCATGGCCTTGTTCTCAGGGCCTGGGTGGCCGTGGAGCTTGGGGAGGGGGCAGCCAGACCTGGTCCTGGATCTCTGCTGGGGAGGTGTGGGGGCTATTAGGCCCCCAAGGCCTGTGCTGAGCCTGTGAGCAGCACCAAGGACAGTGACTTCAACAGCTCACAACAGAGTTCAGTGGGGCCTGTGACACTGGCATGAGAGCCACTCAGTCCTTCAGTTCTTCATGATCCCCAGGAAGCTTCCAGGACAGGGTGGGGTCCCACCCAGTTGCTCTCGCTAGCTTTGGGTCTTCATTTTACTCATTACTTGCTTTGTGTGTTCAGTCCTTTTACATTTTTCCCCCTGTCCTTTTAAATTGTATTTCTTCCTTTTTGAAGATTAAATGTTAGGATGGTCTGTTTCCTTCCATAATTTTATTTCACTCTACTTTATTTTTGAGGCAAGGTCTTACTACCTAGCCCTAGATGGCATGGAACTCACTATGTAGACCAGGCTGGCCTCGAATTCACAGCAATCCCCCTGCCTCTGCTTCCTGAGTGCCGAGATTATGGGTGCATGCCACCACACCTGGCCCTTCTTCTGTAATTTTTTAAACATCTGACTTAATCGGTCTAATCTTTTCTACGGTATCTGCAAAACTAACCAGGTGCGTGCTGTCTTCCTCTCCCCTTTCCTCTTGCCCACAGGCAGAGCTGCCGGCTAGGTCTTTGCTGCTGGCTGTGGCTCCTGCTGTGTTTCCTGCTTTTGCCTTTGTTGCTTTGCACATTGAATCCAGGGCTTCATGAGTAGGAGTTGAGCACTTTGCTGCTGAGTGACACTCTTAGGCAATGAAAAATATTATCATTATGTATTTTTTAGAGCCCTTGCTATGCAGCCTAGGCTGCCTCAAAAATCACAGTGCTCTTGCTGCTCCCTGCCCCAGCTCATGATGTATTGTGTACATGTCTGCATGTGTGTCCATGTTTGCACAGACACGCAGTCACAGGCATGCGTGCGTGGGTGCATGCGTGTGTAGGCTGCAGGTCAACATCAGCTGTGCTTCTCAATGCTTTCCGTCTTGTCTTTTAAGAAAGTTTCTTGCTGAAATTGGAATTCACTAAGCTAGACAGGCTGGCCCTTGAGCCCTGGGATCCCCCTGCCTCCACCTCCTGCATGTGCACTGAGACTACAGGCATGTCTAGCACACTCAGCCTCTTTACGTAGGTTCTGAGGATCCAGATCTGCAGGTCCTTTACTGAAGGAGCCATCTGCTCAGATGAATTATTTCCTAAATAATGACAGATTCACAGGAAACTCCTAGCACAGCTTGGAGCCCCCCCATGCTGCTATTAAAGTGTTCCCCAGGGTCTCCTTCATACTTTCCTGTGACCAGGCACCCATGGCAGAATGGGTGTGTCCCATATCTAGGCATCTGACTGTGCCAGCCTGCAGCAGGAGGAGCCCTGCAGCTGCCAGGGAGACACAGATACACTTCTTTGGTGTGTACGTCAGTCCCATCTCCTCCCATGAGGTACTTATGCCCTCTTGCCCATTTCTAGGGTGACTGTCTCGTCACTTTGAACACAGTGTAGGAAGGGACTGTGTGGGGTTCCTTTTCTTTAGCTTGTCTTTTCACCTGCATGATGCCCTGAGAGATCCTGGCTGTCACTGAGTGGACAGTTGTATTCCCCATCACAGACCCACAAGCTCATTCTTCCCACCCCCCTACTGAGGAGACTTTAATTATTTCCAGTTAGGGCTATACATCAAAGAGTGTAGGTGCAACTGTGTGCGGGATGCGTGTTTGGACACACATGTTCTTGCCTCTGGGCTAGGCGCCCAGGACCAGGACTGTTAAGCAGTATGGTTATTGTATGTTTAGTTTTTTGAGAAACTGTCAAACAATTTTCCAGAGACGATGCGCTATTCCACCTTCCCACGGGCATAGTGTAGGGACACCTCGTTCTTCTGGTTCCTTACAAGATGCCATGTGGACCTGCCATCTTTACTTCTGAAGGCCTAATGGACTTGTGTTTCCCTGAAGGCAGCGTGGGAGGCACGCTTTGCCAGGAGCTTTTTTGCCCTTGCAATATCTCATTTACAGTCTTGTTTTTCAAGACTTCATGTCTGCTTTAATTGGTTCATTTGCCTCAGCACAATGTAGTTGTGTGTGTGTGTGTGTGTGTGTGTGTGTGTGTGTGTGTGTGTGTGT
>CAJQZJ010037474.1:179084-219325 GCA_907164525.1 Lophiomys imhausi
TCTCTCTCTCTCTCTCTCTCTCTCTCTCTCTCTCTCTCTCTCTCTCTGAGTGTGTGTGTGTCTCTCTCTGTCTCTCTCTCTCCTTTCATTCCCATTTTCTTTCTCTCCCTCTCATTCTGGTTCTCTCTTCTCTCTCTTGATCTAAGCTGTCTTTCAAGAACTCATTGCAAAACCTCGTCCTTAAAAAGATTTTAAGGGCTGGTGAGCTGGCCTTTACCACTTACCATTAGGCCTGACAAGCTGAGTTTGGTCCCCTGGACCCACACAGTGGAAGGTGAGAACTGACTTCAGCAGATTGTTCTCCAACCTCTACATGTGCCAAGTGAAGTGACTCTCCTGCCCAACCCTCAACAAACAAACAAATAATGTAATAAAATGAATTCATTTTGTTTGTTTTTGTTTTTCCAGACTGGGTTTCTCTGTGTAGTTCTGGCTGTCCTGGACTCATTCTGTAGACCAGGCTGGCTTTGAACTCACACAGATCTGCCTGCCTCTGCCTCCCAAGTGCTGGGATTAAAGGCATGCACCCCCATGTCCGGCCCATAAAATGAATATTTTTTAAAATACCATCTAAAAAATATGTAAAATGTTAACAGTTTCTTGTAATTTCTTTAACAGTATAAGAATTCTGTGGTACAGTTTCAGGGGATCTGGAGAGCTGCCATGGTGAGGCTCAAGGGTGAGCTGCAAGCCTACCTCTGATGGTCCACAGGAACATGTGGCTCTGAAGACAGTCTCACTGGGTTTGCGTTCTTCAGCTTGATTGACACTCCATTGCAGCCACTGCCCCTATTGTGTAAGCTCCCTTCTTCCAGCTAACTCATGACCCTAGAAGACACAAGTGTGACACACTTGGCCATGGGGCCTTCACAGACTTCATGTACTTTCTCCTTTCCGTTGTTTCATTCTCTGAAAGTTCCTTGGTTCCACAGGGATGCTATGCTTTCCTAGTGAGACAGAGGTGTAGTGTGCTGCCCAAAGCCCACCGAATCCTGTCTTGATCCCCAAGACAAGTGTGCTTTCTCCTGCAAAGGTCATTCTGTGTCCCTCTAGGAGAGTGGGTTTCAACCTTCCTAATGCTGAAATCCTTTAATACAGTTCCTCATGTTGTGGTGACCCCCTAACCATAAAATTATCTTCATTGCTACTTCATAACTGTAATTTTGCTACTGTTATGAATCGTAATGTAAATATCTGTGTTTTCTGATGGTCTTTTGGGAACAGTGCCCCACAGGTTGAGAACCACTGCTCTAGAGGGTAGGCTGAGATAGGCCAGAGTATTTGGGGGAACCAGATTACACTCTCACTGTGGGACCTCTTGGGGCTAGAAGTTAGGGACAGGCAGGTACCCGAAGGCTAGGGCAAGGACAGAGTCTAACCACTTTGTTGTGTTGGAAAGGGAGACCTGTGTGTACAGCATCCCCACAGGCAGGCCCCACTGTCAGCAAATTCCCATGGAAGAGCCACGAGGAGTGACCCTGACCCATTGTACTTTTCCCACACTACAGGAAAGCCGTTCCTGGAAGAGGGTGCTGGGCCAGTGTCTGCTGATACTCATGCTTGACATGTGGTACAATCAGGACTCCCCAGGGAGCTGGCCTCCTCCAGCATGGTCAGCATGCCTGCCTGTGATCTGGCCGAGGAACTTCTGGGCCCTAAGCCTCTATTTCCTTCAACGGGAAGGGAAGGGCCCAGGGGATGGGGCCAGCCTCAAAGCTGTCCTGGGAGCTGGGCACACACAGCTGATAAAGAGATTATCTTCTCAGCCTTCACCTCGTTCCCTGCCCTGTGGCCTGAAAGCCAGTGGTGGGAGAGGCCTCGCTGCAGGATGTGTCAAGCAGAATTTGATAAGGTACTTAATACAGGCCTCTTAGGTCTCACACAGCCACAGACAAGAGGCCTGCTGTTACTCATTGCTGACGTGTGTGTTTGTGAGTTAGCACTGGAGCCTCAGGGAACAGGATGTCTCATCAGAAAGGCAAAGGTAAAGCCAAATGACAAGTCACAGTGTCGCCCTCTGTCTGAGATCCCTAGGAGATGGTCCTCTCATGGCCGACAATGAAAATTTGCTATGCTCTGAGTGGCCACCCGGCCCTTCTTGTCCTGTACCTCCCTTGCCTCTGTCATTTGCTGTGATGGCCTCCTCCAGAGAACAAGTGAATGGCCACCTAACACAAGGCCTGTCAGCCCCACATTCTCTGTGTTTGAAGCTGGGCGGGTCAATGAAGGCATCAAGAACACACAGGTACCCTGTCCTTAGTGTCTGGTGCTAGTTGAGTATTTCCCTTCCCATCCATTGCCAGGCTATCATGCCTCGCGGCTTTCCACCCCTAACAGCAAGGCCATGCCCACCACTCTCTGGAACCATGTTACTCACCTCAAGAGCTTTGAAGTGGCGGTAACAGGTTGCCTATCCTGTGTGTGAGTGCACCCCATGTATTGAACATGGAACCAGATCTCTCCTCACAGCCAGGACAGCAATGCTCACATCTGGCCTGCCTTTGTGTCACATGGAAACTATACCACTTGACAGATGGGCACACACACACACACAGCTGTGTGCAGAGAGCTGTGGGCCTAAGTCATGAACACAGCCTAGCAAACAAAGCCTTTCTTGAGAAGGTAAAGAGGGGACATCGATTTGTGCCCACAGTTCACACCCCTCCTATCTGAGAGAGGGGGGCAGGGAGCTAGGGAAGTGCCACACTTGCATCAGAGGGCAGGTCTAAAGTTATTATTGTACCAAGATGCTGAGCAGGGCTCCATGATGGTCACCTTTATCCCATGTTGGGTAGATTAGATTGTCCCCAAAGACTGAGATCGTTCCCAGCTGTTGGCCAACAGGGAGGGAGTGCTCTAGAGCAAGCATAAACTTTTTCTACTCACAAATCTCTTTTTAAAAATTTAATTTGAGCCGGGCGGTGGTGGCGCACGCCTTTAATCCCAGCACTCGGGAGGCAGAGGCAGGCGGATCTCTGTGAGTTCGAGACCAGCCTGGTCTACAAAGCGAGTCCAGGACAGCCAGAGCTACACAGAGAAACCCTGTCTCGAAAAAACCAAAAAAAATAAAAAAAATAAATAAAAAAATAAATAAAAATTTAATTTATTTATTCATTTTATATCTTGATCATAGCTTCCTCTCTCCTCTCCATCTGTTCCCACCCTCCCACCCTCTCCTTCCTTTCCCCCCCTCCTTCTCCTCTGAAAAGGGGACCCCCTTATCAGCCCA
This sequence comes from Lophiomys imhausi, assembly GCA_907164525.1. Lineage (NCBI taxonomy): Eukaryota > Metazoa > Chordata > Mammalia > Rodentia > Muridae > Lophiomys > Lophiomys imhausi. Next base: position 182,314 of record CAJQZJ010037474.1, read on the forward strand.
CTCTGGCTCTTCAAGTCACATCAGGACTAAGAGCATCCTCTTCCATTGAGGGGAGCAGATAAGGCAGCCCATCTAGGGAAAGGTGATCCTCAAACAGGCAGTAGAGTCCATGTCAGGGACAGTCTTGGCTTCATTTGCTAGGTAACCAACATCAGGACCAAGCTGCCTAACAGTTGGGCCAGGTCAAGATCATACATGCTTAGGTTTGGTTGGTGCTTCAGTCTCTGTAAGCCATCCAGGGGCCTAGTCTAGTTGACTTTGTTGGTCTTCCTGTAAAGCTCTTGTCCCCTCAGGGTCCTTCTAATCTTCCTCTCTATAAGATTCCCCGAACTCCACCTATTGTTTGGGTGTGAGTCTCATCATCTGTTTCCATCAGCTGCTGGGTGGGGCTTCCCAGAGGATAGGTATGTTATGTTCCTGTCTGGAGGCAATGCAGAGAATCATTAACAAACAATATCAGGAGTTGACTCTCCTGTGGAGTGGGTCTCAAGTTATGCCAGTCATTGGTTAGCCATTCCTTTAGTCTCTGCTCCATCTTTATCCCCGTACATCTTGTATGCAGGGCAAATTATGGGTTGAAGGTTTTGTGGGAAGATTGGTGTCCCCCTCCCTCCACTGAAGTCCTGCAAGGCTAGGAGGTGACCGCTTCTGTCTCCATATCCTCTGCTGCTAGGAGTCTCACCTAAGGTCACCCCCTATCCTCCCAGGAGAACACCCTTTCACTGGTCTCCTGCTTGTTTCAGAGATCCCCCCCCATTGGTTTCCCTTTTCTCCCCCAGTGTTCTCACCTCTCACCCCACTGTCACCACACCTGATCCCCACCCTTGTTCCCCTTATCATGCCCCTCCCACTTAGTTCCCTGTCTTCATCTACTTCCTATGTCTATTTTATTTCCCTTCTGAGTGAGCTTCAAGCAGCCGCTCTTGGGCCCTCCTAGTAACTTAGCTTTTTTGGACTTGTGGACTATAGGATGATTATCCTATGCAATATAGCTAATATCCACTTATAAGTTGAGCACATACCATGTGTATCTTTCCAGGTCTGGGTCACCTCACTCACAATGATCTTTTCTAGTTTCATCCATTTGTCTGTGAATTGCATGTTTCCTTGTTTTTAATAGTATTTCATCCACAACCCTCTCTTTGTTTGTTTGTTTGTTTTGGTTTTTTTTTTTTTGAGACAGGTAGTCATAGCTGTCTTGGACTCGATTTATAGACCAGGGCAGCCTAGAACGCAGAGATCCGCCCGCCTCTGCCTCCCAGTGCTGGGATTAAAGGCATGCCCCACCACGCCTGGCCACAACCCTCTTTTAATATGAGAAATTCTAAACAACTCCAGATATATAGGTATATAGCTAGGTATAATTCATATCCCACTTCTAATAAGCTCACCTTACCTGCTGTCAGGAAAAAAAAGGGTATACGTATCAAATATTTATTGATAATTAATGTAACATTAGTAATTTACATAAATAAAATTATTTAAAAGCAATTCTCCTGTATACATGTAATTTTTCCACTTATTGAAGATGAGAAAATTGCTAGGGTGGAGAAATAGTTGAGTAGGTAAAGGAACTTGCTGTAAAAAAGTCTAGAGCCCCACATTAAATCCCTGGGATTTACACAAAAATAGAAGGAGAAAATCAACTCTACCAAGGTGTCCTCTGACTTCCACATGTGCTCTGTGTCACCTGCCCCAGATACACATCACATACACGTACACACACACACCCCCTCACACCCACCCTCACACCCACCCCCAATACATACTACATACACACACACATACACACACACTACACATATTATACATATCATACACACTCATGCAAACCCCCACCCTCACCTTACCCACCCTTACACATACCCCTACACCTACACACCACCATATCACACACATACCCCACCTACCCTCACACACATACCCCAGCCGCAAGGCCACTCCCCAAACATACAACACACCCCCACCCCACCCACTCTTACACACATCCACACACCCTCCAACACACCACATACACACAGACACACACACACACACACACACACACACACACAAATTAAAAGAACAGAACATGGGCCAGCCTTACCAGAAACATCATGAATTCATGACATATTTGATTTTTTTTTTTTTGGTTTTTCGAGACAGGGTTTCTCTGCGTAGCCCTGGCTGTCCTGGACTCGCTTTGTAGACCAGGCTGGCCTCAGACACATTTGATTTTAAATTAACTTTTTTCTTTGTGAGTTCAGAAACCTGTTACTGCTGTCACATTTGTCACTATCCCACATTCCAAAGTTTGAGAAACTGAGATCTATCTGTTTGTATGGGGCAGAATGTCTTGGACCCAAAGGGTCTAGAGACAACATCCCAACACTTGGAGAGGCCTGGAGTGCTGATGAATGCCTTTAACACCAGCACACAGATCTCTGAGTCAGAGGCTAGCCTGTTCTCACACAGATCTCTGAGTCAGAGGCTAGCCTATTCTCACACAGATCTCTGAGTCAGAGGCTAGCCTGTTCTCACACAAATCTCTGAATCAAAGGCTAGCCTGTTCTCACACAGATCTCTGAGTCAGTCAGAGGCTAGCCTGTTCTCGACAGAAAGTTTCGGGCCAGCCAAGGCTCCATAGTGAGACCCTGCCTCAAACAACTCGACCAACAAAACCAACACCAACACTTTGGATGAAGCAAAGGCCTTCTCAGGTTCCCTGTGCAAAACACAGAGGCTGAGGTGGGTAGGGTGGAATGTCACAGAGGTGGAGACCTCCCTCAAATGTCACCCCGAGCCAGAGGACTTGACTGTGCTGGCCTGATGTTTGCTCAAGAAGCTTTTTTCTGCAAAGGGCTCTACAACAAGAATTAAAAAAAAAAAAAAGAGTTGTATGTGTGTTTGTGTTCACATGTGTTCCTGATGTCTGAAGAGGCCAGAAGAGAGTGGTAGATCTCCTGGAGCTGGAGTTGCAAGCGGTTAATTGTGATTCACACAATATAGGTGCTGGGAACTGATTCAGAGCCCCTGGAAGAGCAAGTGCTCTGAGCTATTGAGCCAAGCGGTCAGATGACAGATTGGGGTAGGGTGGGTGATCACCTCTTTATGGTGTCCAGGTATGGGAGTCCAGCTTTTCCTTGGTCTGGTATGTCTGGTAAGCTCTTGAGTCTGACTTCCCTGGTATGATTTTGACACTCCCATGTGTCCCTGTGGTCTCAGTTCACGCTGATAAAACTCTAGGGTGGCACCCTTCCCTTTCCATTCCCAGGAGTAAGTCATTTAGAGATTTGTGCTTCCTCTGTGGGTCTGAACTGATGGTGACATTCATGTGTCCATGAGAGACAGTCATCCTTCATCCTCAGAACAGAATCAAAAGCTACTCATAAAACAGAGTCTCTCCAGGCAACACACAATCTGAAACCCACTGTTTTACACAATATGGAGTCCCGTATGGTGGGACCCAGCCCAATCAAAATGGGGTGTTGTTGAAGTCACTGTCCTTGGTGCTGCTCACAGGCTCAGCACAGGCCTTGGAGGCCTAATAGCCCCCACACCTCCCCAGCAGAGATCCAGGACCAGGTCTGGCTGCCCCCTCCCCAAGCTCCACGGCCACCCAGGCCCTGAGAACAAGGCCATGGTTAATCCACTTCCCATCAGATCCTCTGTCCGGCCGAGGTGGATGGGAAACCAGAGCTGCTTCCTCAGCCAGAGAACATTCTATACCATTCTTGCTCATGCTGTTTAATTACCCGATGTTTTCCTTTGGGGAAGACCTGAAATTGCAGAGATCTTGGGGATTTTGGAGGAATGCAAGACCTAATTTTGCCTAATTAGGAACTGTCTGGGCAGTGACTGTGATGCGTCCCAGAGTTAGGCCATGCAGACCCTGGGCCTCCTGGGCGGCAGGGGGGCTGTGGGCGCTGACGCACATGTTTACCTGAGGTCCTGGGCCACAATCTGGTTCGCATTGGAAAATCAGACTGTTTACAGGAGGCTGCAGCTGTCTCCCCCTCTCCTTGCCTTTCATTTTTCTGTGACGCTTTGCAGGTCTCCCTGGGCCCCCTTTGGAGGGTCAGCGGCATCCTTCTAGTCTGCCTATCCCATATGGCCTTCATAGGGACACAACGCTCCTGGCAAGACCTCAGAGTTGGCAGTTTGGGTCTGGGTGGGTTCTGGAGATGTGGAAAACCCAGGACACAGAAGAACTGTGGGCATAGGCCCCAATGGAGGACAAGTTTTGCTCCATTCCCATGTACTAGACAGAGCCAATGGACCCAGTGGGAGCCTGAGCCCTTTGGAATGTTCTAGAAGCAGAGGGTGAATACAGGCACAGGGTCTGTTCCTAGTGGCTGGAAAGGATGGCCGGCGGGAGGAAAGGCCTTTCCCAGCAGAAATCTCTGCTCCCAGCCCTGTTCTGGAGGGTGAGGGTGAAACATAGGAATGCCTCTTTGGTTAGGGTCCCCACTGAAGGACATGAATGCATGTGAGGGCTGAGGATTCCTCTTCGGGATGGGAGTTGCAGAGGCAGGCGCTCCTCAGGCAGCCCCGACAGTGTAATGGAGGATCCTGAGCTACTGAGGAAGCACGAGGAAAGAAGGGCTGTATCTTCCAGTGGGAAAAACCCTCTCAGCCCCAGTCCACCTTTCCCCTTTGCAGGCCTGCAGCTCTGTCTCTGTGGACGTGACACACCTGTCCCATCTGGGAAAAGTGGAGGAGAGGCTGAGAGCACAGAAATCCCGATCAAAACTGTAACGAAACGACAGTTGGTGGCCAATGTGGACACAAGGACTGGTCAGTTGAGGGGCTTCAAGGAGCAGGATGCTGCAGAAGGGGCAGGGGAAGGGCAGAGTTACTTCCTTGTGAGTTTGAGTGGGACCATACTGGACAGGGTCCAGCAAGGCCCCGAGGGACCCAGAGCAGTTGGAGATGCTGTAAGAAGGAGCAGCTGTCTTCCCAGAGGTCAGAGGTCCATACTATTACTACATCCTGTGCCCTGTTTCTCTGTCAGCCTCTTCCTGCAGGGCCTGAATCACCTCAGGGACTCTTTAGGAGGTGGGTCAAGGGGGAGTGTAGGAGACCACAGCACATAGCAACCAGGCCCACAAATGGGCCAGTGAGCACCTCCACACATCAGCCTAATCTACACCTCTTAGGCATCCACTAAGGGGTTTTGAACTCTCACTGCCTGGGACCCCCATAGTCCCTGCCTTGGTTGGTGCCTGCAAAGCCAGAGCCTGTGTCCTACCAGGACCACAGGCTCAGAGCATGCAGCCACCAGGGGGCACCCACGCACTACTCAACCGTGCTCTTGTCTAAACATTTCCCTTTGTATACTCTGGTTTCTCTTCAGACCGTATAAATCTTTCGCCTTTTAACATTTCCCTTTGTGAGCTCTTCCAGAAACTGCTTCTGCAGGCAGGCAGGAGGGTCAGGCTGTGCCTAGGAAAGAGGAGGCTGCAGATGGTGGTCACCCAGGTCCAGGGATCCAAAATAACAGGGAGAGGAAAAACTGGCCTCTCACAGAGAGCTGGCATTTTGATCTTCATGACCTCTGACTTCCAAAGCCCTACTCATCAAACTTGCTTTTTAGAATAGACAAGATGGAGGGCCAGAGACTTCCTGTGATTGCTGGAAGCCATGTAGCTAGGGGAAGAGTGTTGATTCTACAGGAGACTAGACTCCGGCCCAGCCACTCACCCAGCTTCCCATCTGAGTCCCTCCTAGATGATAGACTTTCATTTTGCTCCAGGGCCTGCAGAGTCAGGGCTGATCCTGGGCCCACTTCAACTACACCACTAGGTTTTTAGTATATGTCTATTCATGCCTGTGCTCTGGCTACTATAGGACCCTAGGGACACACTGACAGGGTCCCCTTGACCCTGGCTTCTGATGAGACTCTCCATATGTAGGTGAACACGTGTGTACTTTGCTCTTTCCAGTGTTCATCTGGATTGACCATATGGTGTTTCTCCTCCAGGGGCCACTGTCCTGTGTACAGGACAGGGACAGGCCTTCCACACCTGTGACTCTCAGAACTCTGGTCACAGTGGCTCCCTGCCAGCTGTTGTGTGCTGTGCCAGCTTCCATGTGTTCCCATCTTTCTCAGGCAACCAGTCAGTGCCATCAGTGACCACAAGGTGCCGAATGACATATCTTCTTGGAATTTTGAAGAAGTCTTGAATCTCCTGATACTGGAGCGTCAGTTCTGCAGGACCCAGGTTCTTAAGCTGAAGGTGTCCTCCGCCATCCAACCAGGGTACCACAGGATCTGAGAAATTCAAATTCCTGCCCTGGTCTCGATCTCTACTCTGATCCCCATTGGTACACTAATCCTGGGTCCTACTGTGGCCCTGATTCCTGCCCTCATCCTGACTCTTGCCCTGATCTCGTCCTGTTCTGATCCCCCCGTCTCCCCGGTGGTGCCCTGATTTTGAGTCTTGCCCATTTCTGAGACCTGAGTCCTGGCCTGTGGGAGACATCAGGGACATGAATATAGCAGACAGGGCCATGAAAGGAGGGTCATAGAGACTGGGAACACATGAACATAGTATTATATATAACAATTATCAGAAGCTGAAATAGGCAGGCAGGATTCTCTTTTAGGGAAACATAACCCTGTGACACTTGATCCTGGCCTTCCATCCTCCAGAACTGTATGGAAGTAGTAGCAGATACCTGATCATCTGTGTGTGTGTGTGTGTGTGTGTGTGTGTGTGTGTGTGTGCACATGTATGTGTGGAAGGGTGCATGTGTGTGAGTCCAGACATTAATGTTAGTCTCTTTCTCAATCTCACCCATCCTTTTTCTTTGAACAGAGTCTCTCACTGAATCTGGCTCTCCAGTTTCTCAAGTCTGGCTGACCAGTGAGCTCCCAGGATCCTCCCGTCTCTGCCCAGCATTGGGATTACAGGGGCACATTGCCACATTCAGAGTTCACTTGAGTGCTAGGGATCGGAGCTCAGATCCTTATGCCTGCTTGGCAGGCGCTTTACTATCTCCCCAGCACCAGGGGGTGTGATCTCTAAGCCAACCAACTGGTGATTTGCTGCCACAGCCCAGGAAATGCGTGAAGACGAGAGAGCTGTTTCCCAGCACCTCACCTCACTTAGAAATGGCAGGGACTTTGCTACTGTTTCAAGAGAGTGTGAGAAAAATCACAAGTCAATGAGAGGAAATTATGACATTAGTGTGGTTATCTCCACACAAAACAAACAAGTAGAATTTCTCTGGGGAAATGGAACAAACAGGAACCAGGAAATGACTGTTTGCCAGCCTGCAGTCTGACCCTGGGTGGCATAAAGAAGACTCCACACTTGCACATCTTCCCTCTCCACCTGCTCCTCTGACCTACTCCATCCTCAACCAAACACCAGAACCAGGAGCTGCTGTGGCTGTTCCGGAGGCTATAGCTCCAGCTGTGTGTGGCCTGTGGCAGATGTTCGCTCTAAACTAGCCAGATGCATTCTGGGACTCACAATATGATTTCTGGCAGGTGCAGCTTCCTGGGTGCCTTTGTGGCCACTATGCCATTAACAACAGACATCAAAGACTCTACCTTCACCTTTACCTTCTGATCAAATGACAAGGAGTATAGAGGACAGAGGCCAGGAGCCAGGTTATGCTTCTGATCAGTCTCTTTCTTGTGTTTCAGGTTCTGTTCTCTGGCCCTCCCCCTGGGTAGGGTAGAAACCTGTAAGGCCTCCAAGCTGGGCTCCTGCTGACCCATTCAACTGGCTTTTAACCTTTACCTGTTGCAATAGTGGAATAAAATGGACTAGTCCTTTTCCAGTCTGAGCAGAGCTCACAAAAAATGAGGATGATCATCATAGGACAAACAAACCAGCTGGAAGCTGGGACTTGCAGTGCTGACTGTTCAGGACCCCTAGGACACTATCCTTGCTGCACTGTGACTGAACCGCATTGGCCTAACACTGTAAAGCATTAACATCTTCGCTTGAACTGAATTGAGTTTTCACAAGCTGAGCAACCTTCTAGACCAAGATGGAGAACATTCCAGCTCCCCCAGAGTGCCTCTGTTCTCACCATCTTCACACAAGCATGAGCTTGAACTCTCCCATCAAGCATTGGTTTTGCAGGGCTGGGGCTAAAGAAGGTTTATCTTGTATGCAGAACACCTTGGGTTCAATCCCCAGCATTACAGAAACAAGATATAGCTAGCAGTGCACACCTGTAATCCCAGCACTTGGGAAGCAGAGGCAGGAAAGTCAGGTCATCCTGCCTACATAGCCAGTTTAAGGCCAACCTGAGCTACATGAGAAACTGTCTCAGAACAAAACAAAATAAAACAAAACATTGTCAGAAGTGTGGACTTTGATGCTACTGCTCTCTGAAAGCGCTACTTTTACCTGCCTTTAGGGGGCGGTCCCTAGCTCATCAGGACCCCGCCATGCTGTCCCCAGTGGTTCAGCTCCTGTGCTATTTTTGTGGGAACAAACAGAGGACTCTGGAGGGCAGGAGTCTGAGGCCTGCAATGTGAGTACTCAAAGCTGGGACTCCTGAATGGGAGAGGACAGTGCTGCAGGGAGATGGTGGATCCCGACCTGCTACTACTGCAAGAAAAGACACCAAGGAGGGACACTGTTTTGAGATGGGAGGCCAGTGCCACAGCTCACAGGTGTGAAGCTCGGGGCTGCATTCATTTTGGCACCCAAAAATCCCACCTGTGCCCAGAGCTGCCTATAGGAGGCACAGGACTGAGCTCCAGACACACACCTGGACCCTGAGGAAAGAAGCAACTTAAGCCAAAGCTAGGAACAGAAGAGATGCATGGGACAAGGGGCCTCAACTGACCATTCCACGACATCAGAAATTTTTGTTTAGATTTATTCTCTCTCTCTCTCTCTCTCTCTCTGTCTCTCTCTCTCTCTCTCTCTGTGTGTGTGTGTGTGTGTGTGTGTGTGTGTGTGTGTGTGTGTGTGTATCCCATGGGTATGTGGGTGCCTAGAGAGGCCACAAGAAGGCATCAGGTCCCCTGGGACTGGAGTTACATGTGGTTTTGAACTGCCATGTGGGTGCTAGGAACTGAGCTCAGGGTCTCTTCAGCAACAGCAAGTGCTCTTAGCCACTGAGTCATCTCCCTGGCTTTGACAGTGGGTTCCAACTTCTTTTGCTCCCATGGGACCTTGGTCAGAGTGGAAGGTGCCTTCCAGTTGAGGTAGGTAGAATCATGTAGCCCAGGCTGGCCTCAAACCTTTTGTTTGTTTATTTGTTTCTTCAAGACAGAGTTTCTCTGTTTAGTAGAGCCCTGGCTGTCCTGGACCTGCTTTGTAGACCAGGCTGGCCTTGAGCTCACAGAGATCCTCCTGTTTCTGCCTCCCCAGTGCTGGGATTAGAGGAGTGCGCCCCCACACCTGGTCTCAAACTTCTATGTAGCTGAGGGTGACCTTGAATTTCTGATCCAGCCTCCACCTTCCAAGTTCTGTGATTATAAGTCTGTGCCATTATAACATGTCTTCTTGTTGTGTGCTGAGGAGCAAACCCAGAGCTTCACCCATTCTAAGCAAGTATTCTACTGAGTCACATTCCCAGTCCCAGGAATCAGTCATTCTCCTTGAAATGTGCCTGTCACTGTGAAAGCTAGTCTGTTCTGAGGACTGTATGTATGCACACAACCAAGATACAAACACAGAAGGGATACAAAGAAGGACTACGTCCAGTAGGGTTTCCTTGGTCCCTGAAGGCAGGAGTATGTTGATTCTAATTAGCCAGTGAAAGGGGACGGCATCTCCCACAATCCCAGAAAAGCATGAGCAAGGAAGAAAGTGAAGGTTATTCTATTAAAATATCAAGATATTTAATAAAATCTTACCAACAGTGGTATACCAGATAAGAGAAAGGAGACACAAATGATCAATATTAGGAATGAAAAAGGAATCATCTCAGACCCATGGACAAAGATGCAGTTATTGTTCTGCACTCTCTGTTTATTCAGATATATTTATCCTTCTCAGGTCTCTGATGTGGTTGAAGACCAGATAGCTATAGTCTCATAGTTAAGTTTTAAGTTGTTTAGGAATTAACAGGATGTTCTAGGTCTAAGAAGATGTTTTTAAATTGGTAATGCAAGTTAGGATGATAGAAGCTGAGTTAGGTAGAACTTTAAATTCATCAAGATAGATAGATAATAGGATATTATTAATAGTTGCCAAATACATATAGACTGGACATTGGGAATGTATGTTATACCTTATAATTTTCATAATTGTTGCCTAATTGTTCTTATTATTTTGTATTGTATTTATTGTTATAAGACAAAGAGTCTTTCAATGGTGGGAGGGAAGATACACCTTAAATTTTTTTTTTTTTTTTTTTGGTTTTTGAGACAGGGTTTCTCTGTTTAACAGCTCTGGCTGTCCTGGACTCGCTTTGTAGACCAGGCTGGCCTCGAACTCGCAAAGATCCGCCTGCCTCTGCCTCCCAAGTGCTGGGATTAAAGGCGTGCGCCACCACCGCCCGGCCACACCTTAAATTTTTTAAAAATGTCAATCTGAGAGTAGAAATGAATCCCAGGTTAAGGGCACAGGTTGCTCTGGCAGACAGCCCAAGTTTGGTTTCTAGTATTCATGTGTGTGTGTGTGTAGAGGGCAGGGCAGGGCGGGGTTTATAAAGGTCTGCATTGATTTCTTGTGGCCTCTGCAGGTATTACGCACATATTGTGCATACAGGAGTATGCACGCACAATTTTAAAAAAAGTTTCTGTCCTTTTCAAGAACCAATCAAAAGAGCAAAGAGACATCCTGCAGGGTGGAAGGAGGATTCACGATTTGCAGAGGGTTAACATCCAGGGTATAGAAGACACACAGAAAGCAATCACAAATCAAGTAACCCAACCCAAAATAGACACTTCTCATATGAAGAGGTACATGTGGCCACAAAGACAGAACATGTCAGTAAAAAATAACCTAAGGACCAGTTTAGTAGTAGAGCTTACCTACCCTGCTTTGGGCCCTGGGATCCATACATGTACAAAGAGACACCTGCAGTCTTCTGTCTGCAGTTCTGTTTGCAAAGCCTAAGATGTGGAATGGTCCAGGAGCCCATCCATGGAGGGATGGATGGATGAAGAGAAGGTATGTATGAACACTGGAATACTACTCAGTCACAAAGAAGAATGACACGCTGCTGTTGGCAGTAAAATGGAAGGAACTGGAGAGCACTGTTGGGTGAGACAAGTCAGGCTCAGGAAACGTTCTGCACCTTCTCATTCACAGTGAAAGCCATGGACTTTGTGACCTCGATGCCACACATCATAAACAGACAGATTTCCCCAATGAAGATGAATTGACACAAGTTCTATAGTGCCATGAGCCACCAAGACAAACTGGATGGGCTGAGCCACCCTCTGCCTTAAAGTTTAAGAAAAGGAAAAGCAAATGCAGAAGAAGGCCCTCAAAGTCCAAATGTTTTCACTAGTGAAGTACATAGAGCTGTTGAGGAAGTAATAACACAAATTTCACATCATTTTTTCCCCAAAAAGTTGAAGAAGGGCCACTTTTAAATTCTTCTTCTTCTTTTTTAAAGTGAGGAGCAGAAGCAGTACCAAAACCAGACCAAGCAGGTTTAGACATGTAGACACAAGGACATGGAGACAGACAACTGAGGAGTATCCCCACTCTGCCACATCCATAACCCACACTGCAGCCAAGTGCCATCGTTCCAGAAATGCAAAGCTGGAAAATGTTGGACATAAACGGAATTGGCCATAAGAAGAGACTCAGAGGCTGGGTATGGGGCAAGCCCACCAGACGGACCTCAGCATTGTTCACAGGAAGGCAAGGAGTAGAGTTCCTTTAACACAGGCCTGAGGCGCCCACAAGCCCACAGCAGCAGTGTACTTGGTAATCAAAAGGGGGAAGCACTTACCCTGTAGTCAGGAATAAGACAGGAAAGTCTGCTCTCACCCCTGACATAACCATGATTGACATGGCCTGCTCACCCAGGGCACCTGGGAGCATAGAGGTGCAGAAAGGAGACCAGAGAGAGCTCAAAGAGGAAAATGCCTGCCTTGGAAGCATGAGGACCCAGTTCCATTCTTAGCACCCACATAAAGGCAGGGAAGGGTGGCACATGCCTGTAATCCCAGTGCTGGTGGGTGGGTAGAGTCAGGAGGATATCCAGGGCTTGCTAGTCAGGCAGTCTAGCCAATTGGTGCTCTCCAGGTTCAGGAAAAGACCCTATCACACAGGTATAGAGGGAAAATGAAAACATTCTGGTCCATGGATGTTGAATTTATGCATTCATTTGAATATTTTACATGTATTGTGTATGCCTTTGTGAATTCAAGTACACCACATTTATAAAGTGCCTCTGAAGGCCAAGAGAGTGGCATCAGATTTTCTGGAACTAGAGTTACAGAGAGTTTTGAGCCATTATGTGGTTACTGGGGACTTCTTCAAGAGCAATGAATGCTCTTAACTACTGAGCCATCTCTCCAGACCTCAGGTGTCCTATGAATGTGATAAAAAAAAAATCACATCATTCCACAAAAACTGCTAGAATTAGTAAGTGCAATCAAGGTCACAGGGCACAAGACAACCCACAAAAAACAATCTATTTTTATGACTCAGTATGATAGTGAGAAACAACGAGAGACAAAGTTTATTAGCAATATCATTCAAAATGGCTCCCACACAAATGGGCCTGTGAAATATTTATGACATCATTCATTTTCAGGGAGGTACTTCTTCCAGTGACAATGAGGCACACTGCAGGGTGCTGGGAGCACAGCGTGAGGACTGGGCTGGTGTGGACATGAGCAGCAGGAGCTCTCTCATCCACAGCTGGTGGGACTGCAAACCAGTCCGGGCACTTAGCAGATGGTCCGACAGCCTCTCACACAGCTGTGTTCACCCAGTAATGTGTAAACACACACAGCCTTGCAAGTGGGTGTTTGCGATAGCCATAATTGCTAAAACTTGGAGGCAAGTCAGACTTTGCCCTTCAGCATGTGGATGGATAGACAAACAGGTCTATCCAGACAATGGACTATGATGCAGCCACAGAAAGAAATGAACTAGGGCTGAGATGTAGCTCAGTGGTGGAGTGCTTGCCCAGCAGGCGCAAGGCTCTGAGTTCCATCTCCAGTAGCACAATGAAGAAATTATCTATAGAGTTGGTCAAAACTTAAACAAAACTACCACTGTGATTTGAGTGCGAAATGTCCCCCCATAGGCTCGTGTGTTTGAACACTTGATGCCAAGATGGTGGCACTGTTTTGGAAAGTTGTGGCTCCTTCAGGAGTCGGAGCCTCATTGGAGGAAGTCTGTCACTGAGGGTGGACCTTCAATCTCCATATTCTGTTCACTCTTTGCTTCCTGACTGCCGAGTATTGTCAGCAGTACCCTCTGGCCCATCACCATGCCTTGCCTTTCCTGCCATGATGTATCTGCTCAAACTGAGAGCCAGAATAAATTCTTTCTCCCACAAGTTGCTTCTGGTCAAGATTTTGGTCACAGTTACGAGAAAAGAAACTAATACACAATGTAATCCAGGAATCCCATTTCAAGGTTTATACCCAGAGGAACTGAAAGCACGGAGTCCGTGGCAAACTGTGTATGTAGCAATATTCACAGTGCTGCTCAAAAGTGACCGCAGTGTCCCTCAACAAATGGCAGGGGCAACAGTGTGGTCACGCACACAGCAGAATTCAGCCATAAGAAGGAAGGGGTCTTGTCATCTACTGAAATGGGGATGGACCTTGAAGCCACTGTGCTGACTGAGACAGTCCTGTCACAAGGGGACATCAGTCCTTGTGGGATCCCACTCCTGTGAGACCCCAGAGTCTATCAACCGGGCAGGATGGGGATCCGTGACTGGAATGGGTGTCAGTGTTTTATCCCAACAGATCTTCAGTGTGAGAAGATGAGAAAGTTCTATGGCAGATAATGAGGATGGCTGTATGACATTGTGACTGTCCTTATGCGCTGCACTGCTCTTCTGAAAATGGGAGGACATAGGGAGGGAGAGCAGAGGTGGATATGATCAAGATACTTTGTATATAAGCATGAAATTTTCAAAGACTGAATAAAGGATGATTGAGTAGTCAGTCAGGCATGGTGGCACACGCCTTTAATCCCAGCACTCGGGAGGCAGAGGCAGGCTGAGTTTAAGGCCAGCCTGGTCTACAAAGCGAGTCCAGAACACCCAGGGCTACACAGAGAAACTGTGTCTCAAAAAACCAAGCAAGCAAGCAACCAAACAAACAAAAACATTAAATAAGTAAATAATAAAAATAGGAAGGATATCCAGGCATGGTGGGGGACACCTTTAATCCCAGCACTCAGGAGGCAGACAGAGGCAGGCAGATCTCGGAGTTCAAGGCCAGCCTGGTCTACAGGTGAGTCTGCGACGGTCAAAGATACATAGAGACACGCTGTCTTGAAAACCCTAAAAAATAAAAATAGGAAGGGTGTTAAGTATCATGTGAATTTTTCTACAATGTAGAAAAATGACTGGCAAGGAGCTGGGGAGATGGCATAGTAAGTGAAATGCTTGGCTTGCAATCATGAGAACCTGAGTTTGGATCCTCAGCCCCAACATAAAAAGCCAAGCATAATAATGTGTGACATTAATCCAGCATTATGGAGTCAGAGACAGGAGGTTCCCAGAGCTGTCTGACCAACTGTTCTTGGTCAATCGACAAGGTCTAGTTTCAGTGAGAGACTCTGCCTTAAAAGATAAGGTGGAAATCCACTGAGGGACCTGCTATGGATTCTGGCCTTCACACACACACACACACACATACACACACACACACACACACACACACACACACACACACACATAACATCACATAATGAACACCTGTATACATGCACACACATATACATGTACACAAGTACACATGTACACATGTGCACATAATACACACACGCACACCTGTATACAACACATACATGCACACACATGTGTAACCGAAAAATAATTATGGAATCATGAACACAGAGAGAGGCATCATGAGTATGTATTGGGAATGGAAAGGAACCTGTGTGGAAAGGCTGCATGTTGTGTGATCTGTAGGGAGTTAGATAAATTAAATTAGATTTAGAAAATATATAGGGGTTTCTGATACTGTCTCTTAATTCGGGGCATGAAGATCATTATCAGCATGTGGACTAAAAACAGGAAACAAACAGGAGACTTAATAGACTGAAAAACAAGGTTGAAGTCAGGAAAAACAGAAAATACTCAATGGACTGAAAAACAAGGTTGTCAAAAAAAACAGGAAAGACTTAATGGACTTAAAGAAACAAAGTATCTGGCCTGACATTGTTTTCAGCTGCTAAGTGAGTGGAGCCCAAATTAAGCTGAAACTGAGTTCCTCCTATTTAAGGACAGTGCATGGAGCCCAAATGAAGATGAGGCTCCTGATGCTAGAGAGCTCTGAGAGTCCTGCTGAAAAAAGTGCTGGCCATCATTTGATGGCCAGATTTCCCTGAGGCAGAAAGAAGCCGGTGAGCAAAGAAAGCCTGAGCAAGACACCAAAAGGCCAAGGACTAAATCCTGTGGCTCAGCTTTTGCCTAGAGGGGTTTGAACTGTCCGAACAGTGGCCTAAAAGAAACTGTGCCTGGCTTTAAGGACTCTGAAGTAGAGTGACAGAGTTGCTAATGCAAAGGGGCTGGGGTCTCCCAGAGAGAAAAAAGCATCAAGCCTTATTTAAGGTGAGACTGAAATAACCAACTTACCCTGACAAATCTACATCTGAGAGATCCAGAAAGAGGACTGCTAAGTGCGTTAAAGAATCTACCACAAAGACTATATTCCTGATGACTGAGGACCTGCCCCAAAGACTGTATCATTCTAAAAGGTTAAAAAAATAATTATCAGCTGGGCATTGGTGGCGCATGCCTTTAATCCCAGCACTTGGGAGGCAGAGGCAGGCGGATCTCTGTGAGTTCGAGGCCAGCCTGGTCTACAAAGTGAGTCTAGGACAGCCAGAGCTGTTATACAGAGAAACCCTGTCTCGAAAAAAACCAAAAAAAAAAAAAAAAAAAATTATCAATAGATTTAGTGGATAGGTTAAAGGGGTTGTAGGAATTTATAGGATTAATAGTTAAAAAATTGTTTGTGTTTGTTATAAGTGAATATAGTAATAAATAAATAAATGTTAAATAATAATTAAAAAATTCGGTTACAGTGATCCAACCATATGACTTTCTGGAGAAAGAGAAATAACTCTGGAGAGTGTAAGGCAGTCAAGGTATTCCAGGGCTGGGAGAGAGGATGGCAGTGGAACAGCAAGGATGGTGAACATGGCAGAAGGCATTCTACCTAGTACAATGGTAGCCAGTCCCCAGCACCATACACTTATCAGAAGCCATACACATCACCCACTAAGACAGAGATACAGGGTGACCTGGAGACATTGCTGCAAGGGGGTGTCACCATGACTGGTAGACCGTAACAAGTGTCTCTCTCTGGGGTGGAACAGTGACAATGGGTGAAGCTGTATGTGGGGGTGGGGATGACTGGTGTGTATGACAGGGAGATGAAAGGCTGAGTTGGGGGCAAGCAGTGATGGGACAGGTGGGGAAATGTGTGTGCACAGAGGGATAAGGGAGTATACAGACAATTGTGCGTGTTGAATCTGTATGTTCTGCTCAAGTTTGTTGTGAGCCCAAATCTACTCAAAAAAAAGCCTACTTTACAAAAATCAATGGAATACCTAGCTATAATCTAACTGCACATGTTCAGAATTTGTTCACTACAAATTACAAGTTGCTGACTGGAGAAATCAATGAGTATGTGATGGAGAGAGCAAGCCCCCCTTGTGGGGACTCAGAGGAGTGACAATGTCAGGTCCCTCAAACCCACTTTCAGACTCACAGGAGTTTAATGACAACACAGGGTACTGGGCAGAGACAGACACATTGTTAGTGGAATGTATGTGTCAAGGGAGAAAATAACATTCATAAAAATTCTGAAACAAGAAGTCATTTGGGGAAAAGGGGTTGACTGTAGCAGGGGCAGTCTAGACTATGTGTCCAGTGATGACAGAGGGCAGATGTACAGATCTGGGAAGGAAGTAGCTCAAATAAATTCTGCCACACATAAATGCAGCCTCATGACTTCTGAGAAGGCAAGAAGGCAACCATGATGGAAAGGAACTCTTGTCAGTTTCTGCTACCATAACAGGATATCTGAGTCTGGATGCTTTATGAAGAACAGAAGTTCACCCCTTACAGTTATGGAGACTGGAAAGTCCAAAGAAAAGGCACTGCTGAGAGATCACTTCTGGGTCCTCACATCAAGGAAGAGAGAAGTAGGCCTGAGCCATTGTCCATCCACACCAACAGCCTTTTTAAGGATGCAGGTTTACAGGTGAGTACCAAGCCCTGCCCAAGGACACCACATCACCACTTGCAAACACCCTGACAGGGATCACATTTCAGCATGGAAATTTAGGGGACACGGTGAGATTCTACCAGGAGCAAGAGTCTATTACAGTGAACGGACCAATGGATTATCCACCTATAGGGTCATCTGCCAACAGCCTCACACATTCAAGAGTTAAGAAGTCAACCACAGATCCACCATACAGTATGTGTATACTGTACACATGCAAAAGAAAGAAAGGAAACTAGAAATAGTCTCATAATGGCAGAGAATGGAGGATACCTTGTCTGCATATGGGCTTTCTCAATGGAGAGCAGGCAATGTCTACATTAGAAAAGATCATGTTGGGGATGTGACTCAGTTTCCACCTTAAGAGACTGCTACAAAAGGAGCAGGAAATCACCTTGAAAGAAAATGGAAGACAAGAGAATTCGAAAGATCAGAGTGAAAACCAGAAAAACAGGCAAAAGCAACTAAAGTCCAAAGACTGCAGAGGGAGATGAAGAATTAGGGGTGAACCATGATCACTGGAAAATGTCACCTTTCTCTTCACTGATTTTCCACCAACTTGTCACTGTCTCTGTTATCTAGTCAGCACCCAAAAGGAAAACAGGAGCGAAAGCTGACAGCAGGTCCTCAGCCACCCAAGGTCTACAGCTACATGGCACAAACTCTGGCCTTCTCTCTTTCTGTGTGCAAACCTGGGGTCACTGAAATGGGATGCATAACCCAAACTGCATAATATCCTCTTTCTAGTGAAAAATTCTGTGCTGCATAAAAAACAAAAGCAAAAAGCAAAACCCCATGATTTTTAACTCTTAAGCCCATTGTGCCAAACTTACTTCCTTGGTGTGCATGCGTGTGCGCACATGTGTGTGTGTGTGTGTGTGTGTGTGTGTGTGTGTGTGTGTGTGTGAATGTACATGTGTGCATTTGAAGGCCAGAGGTCAACAGTAGGTGTCTCCCTGGATATCTTCCTTAATCATTCTCCACCTTGTTCTTTGAGGCAGTGTCTCTCAGTGAACCTGGAATTTGCTCACTCAACTAGCCTGGCTGGCTAGTGAGCTTCAGGGATCCTCCTGTCCCTACTCCCCAACAATGGGAGTACCAATGCCTGACAGAGACAGAGACAAAGATAGAAGACAGACAGAGAGAGAGAGGAATTAATGAGCTAAATATTCAGTGTGAGATATTGGAGACAGCAATAGCAAACAGGACAGCAAAAAGAACAGTAACTCTTAAAGAAATTGAAACCAAAATTAAAACCTTCTGTATCAGTTACCTTTCTCACCACTGTGACCAAATGCCCCAGAAGGAGAAACTTAAGAAGAGGGAGGATTTACTTTGCCTCATGGTGCACTGTGGGGAAGGCCAGGCAGCTGGGGCTTATTACATACATCTCAGTGGATCAGGAAACAGAGAGGTCATTCTGCACGGGGAACCAGCCTGTGGCCCCTCAAGCCTGGTTTGCCTCTGCCATCTAGACCGACCCCGTGTTCTAAAGGCTCCAGGACCTCCCAGGACAGCACTCGCCTCTGGGGGCCCAGCGTTTATACATCTAATCCTGTGGAGGACATTTTAAATTCAAAGCACGACTTCTTCCCACTTAGAAATTCCAGAGCACATGGTCCCATCATCTGCTCCCCCAAACAACACAAAGACACCCCATTGCCAGCGTCCCTGAGGGAGTGGGAAGAACACTGCAAGTCTGTCACACGCCTCTGCGTCTGAAGAACAGCAAATATAGAAGTGTTTTGAAAATTCTAATACAAAGAGAATACTTTAAATTTCGCCCAGACACACAAGGTTGTTTCAATGTTAAACAACAACAACACCAACAAATAGAATGTTTGCTTTTTTAAACAATTTTTTAAGATTTATTTTTATTTTGTAGGTTATGTGTATGTACTTGAATGTTAATACTGCTTATAAAGGCCAGCAGAGGGTGTCAGATTCCCCCCGGATTTGAAGTTACAGGTGATGGCGAGCTGCGCAATGTGGGTGGTACAAGCCAAGCCTGGGTGCTCTGCAAAAGCAGCCGGTGCTCTTTTTAACCACTGAGCCTTCTGGGCAGCTCCAGGTTTATTTTATTTTTAAGTATGTGTAGTGTAGTGCAGTGCAGTGTGTACAGTGTCTAAGGAGACCAGAAGAGGACTTCACATCCCCAGGAGCTGGAGTTACGGATGTTGTGAGCTGCTACCATGGCTCCTGGGATTTGAACCTGGGTCCTTTGCAAGAGCAGCCAGTGCTCTTCACCACTGAGCCATCTCTCCAACTTTTACCCTAACTTAATAAGGGAGAGGAAAACTCATGTAGTCAAATTAAAAGATGCAGAAACGCTGTTTCAGAGCTGTTAAGTTCCATAGAAGTTCACCATGTTTAGGCTGGCGAGGTGGGTAAAAGTGATTGTTGTATGAGCCTGGTGATCTAAGTTCAATCTCAGATCCTTGGATAGAAAGAGAAAAAGGACTCTGAAAAGTCTGTCCTTCCCATGTGTTCTATGACATGTGTGGCCAGACACACCACACACACAATAATATTTAAATGGTTTTAGTTTTAAAGATCGATGGAGCACTGCCTCATAGTTAAGCGCACTTGTTACTCTTGAAAAGAACCCGGATTTGTTTGCCAGCTCCAGTTCTAAAGGATCTGATGACCTCTGTGGGCACCACATGCACATGGTGCATAGACAGACCGGCAAACAAGATATGGAAACATACGAAATAAAAAGAAATAAATATTTTAAAACTAAAAATATGTATGTACATATTATATACATACATACATACATACATATACGTATGGGGGCCAGAGAGATGACTCAGTAGGTAAAGGCACTTGCTGGTAAGCCCAGTGACCTGAGTTTGATCCCTGAGACCTACATGATAGAAGGGAAAAACTAACTATCATGGGGTTGTCTTCTGACCTACACATACACATACACACACTAAATAAATAAATAAAATTAAAAACAAGAGCAGAGCCATTTATGCTGGAAATTGGGTTCATACAGTACAGAAGAGGACTTTTGAGCAGGCAGCAGATAGCTGAAGGAAACCAGTGTCACCAGACAGGGTTCTCTAAAGAAACAGAAGCAATAAAAGGAATATATGTGTGTGTGTGTGTTTATAAATATATATAATTCTAACCTACACATGGTACACACACACACACACACACACTAAATAAATAAATGATAATGTCGGGCAGTGGTGGAGTACGCCTTTAATCCTAGCACTTGGGAAGAAGAGGCAGGTGGATCTCTGTGAGTTTGAGGCCAACCTGGTCTACAAAGCAAATTTCAAGGACAGCCAGGACTGTTACACAGAGAAATCCTGTCTAGAAAAACAAAAAACAAAACAAAACTAAGTAACTAACTAAATAAATAAATAATATTAAAAATGAGAGCAGACCATTTATGCTGGAAATAGTGTTCATACAGTGCAGACTAGCTGAAGCTAGTGAAGTCAATATTAATATATTATAATAAATCCCCAAATAAATATATGGGATTTATTATACTGGTTTACAGTGTGTGATCTGGGTAGTCCGGCAATGGTTGTGTCACACAGGAGAGATGGAGAATGCTGTAGTTGGTCAGCCCTCTGGGCTGGATGGCTTTGGTATGGAAGGCCTGGGGGATTCCTGAAGAGCTGCTGATCTTCAGTCTACGTTGGAAGCCTGAAGAAGTAGGTTCTAATGTCAGTGAAGGAATGCTGCAGCAACAGGATAGACGAACTTGTTGGCCAGAGTGAGGGCAAGCAGGCAAAAGGCAAAAGCTTCCTTCTTCCATGATCTTTTATATGGGCTGCATCAGAACATGTCCCAGATTTAGGGTGAGACTTCAAGGCCATTTCTCCCAGAAGCACTAGCAGCTTGGATTTCAGTTGATCCCAGATGTTGACAACCAAGATGGGCCATTACGTGTCATTGCCGCTGCTGTCCTCTCCTGACTTCAGACTTCAGCTTCTTTGGCCTTCTGACCTGGCTGGAAAGAATGCCATTGTGGGTATGCAATATGTTCTCTTTATCCGTTTCCATATTGGTGGATGCCTCAGCTGGTTCTGTAATTTACCAGTTGTGAACACTGATGTGCAGCCGTCTCTGTGATATGTGCCCAAGAGAAGTATGAGCTTTATTACCTTTTTTTTTTTTTTTGGATGGGGTGATGTTATACATTCTAAATGTTAATTAATCTGCTCCCAGAAGCCTGTTTGCTGTACACCAAGTGAAGCTATGCTACATTTCTTGTTAACCATTGTCTCTGATTGGTTAAATAAATGCTGAGGCCTGAGATTGGGCAAAGAGAAAGGTAGGCGGGACAAAGGTTCATGGACTTCTGGGGCAGATAGAGAGCATCACAGGTAGAAGAAGCCTCCAGAAGAAGAAGGAGGAGGAAAAAAAAAGAAGAAGAAGAAGCCTCCAGAGAAAGAGAAGAGAAGCCAAAGGACCAGGAGGGAGGACATATGCCATAGGTTTGAGAAAAGAATCCATTCCACACGACCTGGAATATCAGCATAGCATGGAGAAAAACAGTCCAGGAGACGTATGTATATTATATGGGGTTTTATTTGGGGATAGAATTATGAGCTACCTTAGATGGACCAAGATTGCTCAATTCAGGTGAAGGTTTGTTAAAATCTTTCAAGTGTCTCTGTGTGCTCATTTATAGTGGCAGGTTAAGGATTAACACTGCTGTCCAATTAGCAATAATTTAAATACAGGTAAATAACTTAATCAGCCATTTTCTACACTTTTTGTTTCGTCTTATTTGTGTGTGGGATGTATGTTTGTATGAGTGTAAAGATGTGTGCATGTTGAGGCCAGAGGTTGCTATCAGGTGTTTTCCTCAATTGTTTTCCACTTTCTCTTCAGAGACAGGTTTTTGAGAAGCTGGAGCTTACCGGTTCTGCTTGACTGGCTGGTCAGTGAGCCCCTAGGACCTGCCTTTGTTTCCCTCCCCAGCACTTGGATTACAGGTGTGTGCAGGCACCTGGCTTTTATGTGGATCCTGGGGATCCCAACTCAGGCCCTCATGCTTGAAGGATGGGCACCTTACCCACTGAGCTGCCTCCCCAGCCCCAAGCTTATTACAAGTTTTTATGAGGTGCAAAATCTGTCCTATCATCTTTGCAGTCTAGCCAGAAAGTCCTTTTTAGCATATCATGAATAATAATGAGCTTCCTTATGCAAATCCAAGAGAACTACAAATAGCTAGAATAAATATCATGGGAAGTCACATGGCCTTGAAGGACTTTTTTTTTCCTGTGAGGATTATACAAAGTCTGCTTTCCCTACTGCCATACCACACTGTAAATGACGCCCTTTGGAAAGGCAGACAGTCAAAACAAAAAACAAAGAAACTGTGTATGCTGATGAGGTTAGATATTCCGGGAGCATACACAGATAAGTAAGTCTCCACGGCCACGAAGAAATCAAAACAAAAAAATACACCAGGAGTGATGCTGACTCTTTGAATATCAGTTACATTTCCTGACAACAGTAATATACACTCAGAGAGAATATTTCAGGCTGTGTGTCACTTACAACCACAGAAAAGTCTTATGTCTAGAAATCAATCTGACAAACTCTTTAAGACTGTATAGAAAACTAGAAAACATTCTGGGCAGAATTTAAAAGAGGCCTAAGTAAAGACAGCCTACCCCACACTTGGACATTTGGAAAATTCAACGTTGTTCTAAGAATGTAAATTATCCTCAGTGTATCTACAGATTTAACCAAATTCTCACAGGCTTTTTTGTTGTTGTTGTTTTTTATTTGACAGGTGGATCCTAAAAACTAAATGAAAAGCTCAAGTGGGGTAGTCAGGAGAGTTCTGCAGAGCAGCATGAGGCCGCCGCTCTAAGAGACTGCTGCTGATGCTAATGAGGACCCGGAGCACACCCCAGGGAGACCCTCAAAAGACTTAGGTTGGAAGGGACAAAGAAACAGTGAGTGTCCAGGAAAATAAGCAGGTTTGTTTCCACTCTGCTGGATTGTGTACCTAGATGTGAAAAGATCCCAGAAGACAAATGCAGACAAATTAAGACTGACTGTAGGTGATAGAAAAAAGCCACCGTAGGAAGGGACTGCCTTACAGAGAGGGACAACAATCACTACAGCTGCTAGGAAGTCAGACTGCAGAGCATGTGACAGTGAAAACCTACCCCCACCTCTCCCTTGCTGGCCTTTCTGGGGGAGGGCAGGAGTCGCAGGGCTGGTCCAATGTCCACTGTGACAGTAGATGGAGAGGAGAGGAGGAAACACAGTGTCGCCATCATGTCCCCAGCCTTTCAAGTTTCCTTGTCTGTCCTCGAGTCCCATAAACTTTGACACATTTATTGACATGGCCTGTCCCTTCGTGGCCAGCCACCCTGTCACCAGCCCTTGCACCCGGGTCCCTGGCGACTTCATCTGCTCTCCCTTTTCTGTCCTCTGCCTCCGTGGCCTCTCCCCACACAGCTTGTTACTAAACTCTTCCCCAGCTGTTTCTTTTCACAGAGCCAGTTTGCACCTAGACATAATAAGTAAATATCTTAAAAAAAAATAGTTTCTTTTTAAAAATAGAAAACATCACCTGTTCTATGCTGCGATCGTTTATGAATGGCTTAAGGATGACTTCCTTAAGGAAGGTTACTGGAAACTCAAACCAAGATTTGCTCATATACATATTTTTTAATGCATTTGAAAACATATACGGATGGATGTTTTGGTTGTCACCTATTTGTGGCACTCATGAACAGCATGCTATAAATATGTATATATAGATACATGCACATTGGGCAGAAGCTACATAGAACAAAACCTGTGATTTAAAAATTTGGAAAATAAATGCTTATGTGATCCCCACCAACACCCCACAAGTCATTCATGAGTACTTTGATGGTCATGTAAGCTAGCTTTTCATCCCAACATCTTCATTTAAAAAAAAAGAATGCATTATTTTTTTAAATATTATTTATATTATGTTATGAGTCTTTGCTTGTGTGAATGTATGTGATCATGTGCATGCACGAGCATCAGACCCCCTGGAACTGGAGTTACAGGTGTTTGAGAGATGCCATGTGTATGCTGAGAAACAAACCTGATTCCTCTGGAAGAACAGTGCACTCTTAATTACTGAGCCATCTCTCCAGCTCCTAGATGCCTTCTGTTGAAAATGTTACAGAGAAGCAGTAGTCGTGTGTGGGGTGTCAGGAAGATGTGGGGTGTTGCCTGCCACACCCTCCAACCGTTGAATGACAAGAAAGCAGCCCCATAGGAAGTGGTCAGGACTCTTCAGCCTTCTAACAAAGGGCACAAATATTCAGGGTGGTGCAAGCTGAAGTTGCCATTGAACACCACCATGAACATGGCAGAGACAGATACCAGACAACATGGAAGCCATGCAGCCACAGGGACGAACATAGCCTCTGAAAAAAGCAGGGGTACAAGCATTTCAAAACTGGCATCTCCTACCAAGAATACCAAGAAGGTATTCTGGGAACCCCATAGCCCAGCAGCCTACTTCCTAAGGATGAGCTCCACAGGTGCTAAATATCCCATCATTTTTTATGAAAAATAACTTCTCCCCTGGTTTTCAAAATAAAGTTTTGCTTTGTTTTTGTGTCCCTCCCCACCCACCCCCCACCCACTCCCCACACCTGGCTGCTTTAAAGTCCCTTTCCTTCTTGTCTTTGTTTTTCTGCAGTGAAAAAGGTGTAATCATTTTCTTGTCTCTGTGCTCAAATGCCTGCAGCACAGAACTATATTTTGGCTCATGATTTAAGGGCGGAGAGGGCATGGCTGAAGCAGAGGGATGTGGGCTGCTTGCTCACACCTCAGTGTACCAGGGAACAGAGAGCGCTAAAAGGGGTTTAGTGCTCTCTGCTCTCCTTTCCCTCCTATTCTGCCCCTACCCCTAGCCTTTTTGTTTTCTTTTGGTTTGGTTGATTAAGGTTTTTTGTTTGGGGGGGGGGTTGTTTTGTTTTTCCTGCTATGTTGCGTTAAACTCCCAGTGACCCTGAGCTGGCCTCATTTCTCATTCTCGTCCACGGTCTTGTCTAACCCTCCATGTATCTGGTCAGCGCTCCACTGACCTCCACCTCCACCCTGTTCCCACTGCTGGCAACAGCCTCTATTCTTGCCTGTCCTTTTCCAGCACTCCTGACACCACAGAGGGTATGATCAGAAATCACAAAGGGTGCCATGCCTCTATACCACTGACCAGGTCATTGGCCCCCTACCTGAGCCTCATAGTATCTCTTTTTTTCCCCAGGACCAGCCAGGTCCTGACAGAGTGGGAGCTCTGTGCACTCTGTCCACTGTCCTGTTCCTGCCTTCCATTTTCAGCTTACCCCCACCCCGGCACATGGAGCAGCACTTTTACAAGCAGCACCCCTTCCTAGACCAGCACAGCTGCTGCTAAACTTGACCTTTGAGCAGTGACCCTCAATGGGGAGTCTCTTTCTCCATTTCAGGACCTAACTAGGTAAGAATTTGATCAACAGCCTATGATTTCTAGGGACTGGCAGGGTACCACCACCACCACTGCAGGATGCTTCTTCTGGGTCTGCACATCATCCTTCCCACTCCATTTTGGCTGCCTGGCTCTGTGAACCCTGTGTGGAGCCCCTACACCTAGTACCCTCACTTCACTATCCTACATAGCTGGCCATCATAAGCCCACTAGGTTTCTGAGTAAGCCTCCTACAGAATTAGCTGTGTAGCCAGGCAGTGGTGGCGCACGTCTTTAATCCCAGCACTTGGAAGGCAGAGGCAGGCAGATCTCTGTGAGTTTGAGGTCAGGATGGTCTACAAAGCGAGTCCAGGATAGCCAGAGCTATTACACAGAGAAACTCTGTCTCGAAAACAAGAAAACAAACAAACAAAAATTAGCTGCGTGCAGACACTGGGGGCATGGACTATAAAGCAGCACCCCAAACCTCCAGGTGACACCTAGGACCTCCTTGGAACATGAAAGAAGAAGAAGAAGCTGATCTGGGCACATGTTTTAATGAACGTTCACAGATACAAGAACTTGGAGCGGGAGTCACAGCTTGGAGGAAGTTAGGAGTTAGGGAACCCCAGGTGCTGGCAGCCTCCATCACCGGAGCTCCCATGTAAGCCCTTCTTGCTGGGTGTCAGGTCTGAGGGGTTCAGGAGCCTGGGCAGGGTGCATGGGTCAGGGAGGGCAGACACTGGCAACCAAGCAACGTCATGGAAGGAAGCCCAGAGACCCGGTGCCCCCAGGGCAAGGACAGGTGAGAGATATGGTGGCTGGGAAGAGTGCATCACTCCATCAGGCACTCAGCTTCTGGTGGCCTTGCTGCCATGCATGGCTCTGGGCCTTGGTGGAAGCCCATTCTGCCCCACATTCTCAGCATCCTGAATCTCAGTGGCCCTCAGTCTCAGTGCTGGGTCTTCAAGACCACTGCCTGCTGGGTTCAGTAGTCAGTGAGCGGGTACCGCAGGAAAATGAAGATGAGGATGATGCAGGAGGCTGCCAGCGCGGAGCTGGTGATGTTGAACAGCCGTGCTGTCTTGGCATCCTCCACAGCTCCGTTCAGGTCATTCAGGAGCTTCTTGTCCCTAACCTGGAGGCAGATGAAGGAAGAAGAGAGGTAGAGGTCAGAGAAGGCAGCAGGAGGAGGCCAGCAGAGGAGGGAGGTCAGCAAGGGAGAGAGAGAGAGTGGAGGTCAGCAAAGGAGTGAGGCCAACAGAGGAAGGGGATAATGGTCATCAGAGGAGGAGGAAGAGAGGCAGAAGCCAGGAGAAGAGACGGGACAGAGACCAGCGGATGAAGAGGAGTAGAAGACAATGAAGGAAGGGTATGGAGATGAGTCAAGGAGGGGATACAGAGGCTAGCAGAAGAGGGGGACAGAGGTCATCAGTAGAGGTAGACAAAGGGCAGTAGAGGAGGGAAGATGGGGTGGTGGGAAGCAGGGGCACAGAGTTGAGCAGTCTCAGGACCTCTGTCCTGCAAGCACCCTCAGTTTGGGGGATGCAGTCAGTGAGAAACTCATCTCTCGCAGTTTGTAAAGTAAGTAGTGTTGAGTCAGAGACGAAAAAGGGAACAGGGAATACAGGAACCTTGTGAAGGATGCTCAGAGATTTCTGTTTTATTTCGTACAACGGCTCAATGAGTCTGAAGTGATCTAGTGTAAAAGAGGAAGGTGACCCTTGAGACAGCGGATGCATGGTGAATGAGATGATGACACCCTGGACGGTGGGTGTGGCATCTGATGACAAGAGGGCCCAGGGTGCTGTGATCAGCTCTGCCTAGCTGGACCTTAACTACCATGATGAGTGGACAAGACATCCTCTGGAGATGAGGACAGAACTGTCCATTTCTATGAGGCTACCTGGTCAGAGATAGCGTGCCTTAGGACAGCCCCCCTGTGCTACATAATCCTGTGAGAGCCAGCTGAACAGGATACAAGCTGAAATCAGAGTCTAGAAGAAGATGGGGGTGTAAGATGAGCACACAGGGAGATGGAGACTGCTATATTCATGGACTTTGTTGAAAGAAGGAAGGTGGACAGAAAGACACTTGGACTGGCTTAAGCCAGAGTTAGGGAAGTGGATACCTGAGGAGGAAGTGTGGTGGGAAGGAGGATGGATGGGTGGGAATAGAGTGGGAGTGCGAATAGACAGAGGACAACAGAAGCCTGCTGGGAGGAATGATTGTCCTGAGGAGGAAAGGAGTTGTAAGGCAGGAACAAGGAAAGAGGAGGAGGTGTGGAATAGGTACTAGGAAGAGGGAGCAGGGGGGACAGGGGTTGGGTAAAGTGAGAGGAAGGGAAGTGACCCATTAATGGGCAAGGGGTGACTCAGAAGGTGGGATGTGCTATGTGTGAGCTGGGTGGAGGATGCTGAGGAGTCAGGAGAGCAGATGTGGGGGTAAGACTCTGACCTCTTGGGATATGGGAGGGAACTAACATCTGTCACCAAGAAGGGCATGCGTCTCCATTTACTTAACTCCCACAAGCTGAGTGAAGTATTTGATAAAGTTTTACACTTTTTTCCAGAAAATTAAATTCTATCTTCCCTTGGATTTAATATTAGCCTACCTGTTCTTCAACTGTAATGTGAAATCCTTTCCCTGGGTGATGTTTGCTGCTATGTAGACATGTGGATCTCTGGCAAGTCAGATTCTATGTCTAATGGAGAGAGAAAAGGCTACGTAGAACTCCCTCTAGCTAGGTAGGACTTCTAGTGGAGGGAGGGGATCACCAAGCTACCCACAAAACCTTCAACCCCAAAGCTACATTGTATACAAGATGTTCAGGGATAAAGATAGAGCAGAGATTGAAGGAATGCACAACCAATGCCAGACCAAATCTGAGACATGCCCCATGGGAGAGAGCTCACCCCTATCACTATTAATGATACTCTGCTATGCTTACAGAGAGGGGCATGCTGAGACTCACTGCCAAACATTGGGCAGAGTGTGGGATGTCTTGTGGAAGAGATGGGGGAAAGATAGAAGAATCTAGAGGGGGATAAGAACTACACAAGAAGACCAACAGAGTCAATTAACCTAGGCCCTTGGGGGCCCACAGAGTCTAAAACATCAATCAAAGAGCATGCATGAACTGGACCTAGACCCCTTACACATATGTAACCAGTGGGTATCTTGGTTGTCATGTGGGTCTCCTAGCAAGCAGAGTGGGAACTGTCTCTGACATGGACTCTGATGCCTGTCTGTAGATCACTCTCTCCTAACAGGGCTGCGGTGCCTGGCCTCAGTGGAAGAGGAGGTGCTCAGCCCTCATGTGACTTGATGTTTCTCAGGGAAAGGGGATGGGGGATGGGGGAAAATGGTGAGAGGGTGGGACCCTGAGGAGGAGAAGGAAGGAGGAAGGGGGCTACGACCAGGATGTAAAATGAATAAATAAATAAACTCATTTTTAAAAAAACGATTCTGTATCTAGTTCGACTATTGCACTGCATTAGCCGGGCGGTCTCTTTAACAAACCAGCTATTCTACCTCCTCTTGCAAGTCTCTCCTCCAAGCTGCAGATGTGCTAGAGAAACTGGGGCTGAGCTTTGCCTATGAGGGAGCCCACTGGTAACCTCGCACAGTCAGTGGGCCCTGTTGCTTCTCCCAGTGCTTATCTGTGGTGTGGATACAATGAACTGTCCACCTCACAGTGTTGGGAAAGGCCTCATGTTTCTGGTGCAGCATGTTGCCTATAGGCTCCTATGAGAAAGACAAAGATGATTCAGGAGCAATACTGACTAGCGGAAAGTATGCAGAAGAGCCTTGGCTTACCTTTGTTATTTTATTTTTATTTTTTAAAGAAAACAGATTTTTAAAAAACAATTCTTGAGACTAGAAGTTAGCTATAAATACAGAAGTGAATATCAAGTGAACAGTATGGATAGGCAAGTGAACTTACATGTGTCTCTCTCTCTCTCTCTCTCTGTGTGTGTGTGTGTGTGTGTGTGTGTGTGCCAAGTAGCTAGGGCAAGTGGGGGCACTGATGTGTTGGTGTGTGTTAGATGGACAGGAAAGACAAGTCGTTGAATGTTGTCATATGCTGGATATGTGGGACAGGTACACAGAAGGTCATATGTCAAATGGAAATAACAGGAGGATAGACAAAGAAGTGAGTGGATGTTTGTTGTCAGGGCAGGTAGCCAGATGAGTGTTATGTGTGAGTATGTTCTGGATGAGTAGAGCAGAGGTGTGAGGAGACAGCAAATATGTTGGATGTGTAGGGTGCATTGAATGATTGGACAGGTACATGGGGTATAGTGATGTGTTTTATGTAGTTAAAAGTGTGCTGGATGGGTGGGGCAGGTGGGCAGATAGGTTTACGAAGGTGTGTCAAGTGGTTGAACTAGTAGGTGGGGTATAGTAGTGCATTTTGTATCTTTAGGATGAATTCCTGATATGTATGCTGGATGGGTGGAATGGTTGGATTTAGGATTGCATGTGGGATGGGTGAGGGGAAAGAGGGAGGAGGTTGAAAGAATATATATGGGAGATAAGTACAGATTCTTAAACTCATCAGTCGGCCCATCAGTCGGTTTTTACTTAGTGCCTGTCCTGGAACCCTGGGTGTGTGACAGCAGGTGTGCAAAGCCCATCTGTGCCCTGGTATGCAACAAGGAACAAAACAAAGCCTCTGTCCTTGTGGCTGGCTTGCAGACCAGGTAAGGAGTCACAAGACATGGGGCAAGCAAGGCAGGTAAATGGGCTAGGAGGCTAAAGAGAAATACCAGGGTCGGGTCGGTGGTGTCCTGGGAGAACCTGTCTCAGCAGATATATTTCAGAAGGGCTTCATTAAATGGATGTTTAGCTCGAGATCAGTAACAAGTTTGGTCCTGATGAGGTGCACTCCTGGGGGGAGATACACCAGGCACGTGGAACAGAGCTCCACGAGGGGCTGGCGGAGGCCAGCCAGGGCCTGTTGTTGGAGGGCAGAGCACAGACAGATAGGGAACAAGGGAATTCTCAGAAGGACCCAGAGCCAGAAGAAAGGGAAGACTGGACAGACTGTTGGCTGAGGATTAATATCAGACAGGGAGGAGGCAAGACTGGCCTGGAGAGGGGAAGCTAATTTATCAACTAAGGATGTGAATCTAGTAACACGGACAAGAGCTGTGGTGGTGAAGGTGGGCTGGCAGGTAGTGTAGGGCAGCATCAACAAAGCAGTTCAGTGGGGAGGATGATGACAAGATGGGGCTTGAGATGAGGTAGCCTTGAGGATAAACTAAAAGTGAGTGCAGAAGGTTCGGAAACTGAGAGGTGCGGGCCAAGGAGCTTGTCAGTGTAGGTCCCAGCACCAGTGAAAGTTATTTTCTAGACTTGTGGCTAGACACCAGGAACAGGAACGCTGCTGAGTCTGAAGTTCAGGGGTGAGGTTGGGGGCAGAGATGAACACGTGAAAGGCGTCACCACGTGTGTGGTGGTTTTGAGACCACGTCGGGCACTGGTGGAGCTGGGTCCACAAAGATGAGGAATCCAAATTCAAAGACCAGGAAATTGCAAGAAGAGTTGGAAGAGTGGACAGAGAAACAACAAACAGGAAAGCTAAGAGGAACTAGGCGGGTGGGTAAGGCAGGAGCAGAACACCGGAAAAGCGACCAGAGCAGGGAAGACATGCAGTGCCCAGGGTGGCCCAAGAAGTGACAGATAACTGTCCGCTGTGGAAAAAGAATGGAGGGAGGTAGTGGAGGGACTAGCGGGAAGCTGGGTGAGTCAATCAAAACAAGTATGGGAAGAAGAAAAGGACACTAGACGAGATGGGCAGATGAGTGAAGTGATGAATGGGCAGCCTTTTGGTGAATGGTCTGATAGATGAATCCATAAAGGGAAGGGAGGAAGGACAGGTCCTGGGTGGTAAGACCAGTGGGTCCTAGCTCAGCCTCTGGTGCCGAAGGAACAGGGAAGGGAAAGGGAGGCTGATGGTGACCAAGATCAGGAAGTGCTGTGGGTATGTACTCCACCAATTTAGACAATGAAGGTCCTGACCCCCAGAGGTAGTAGTAGGAGGTAGGGCCTTTGAGGGTGAGGCAGCTGTCATTTAGAAGAGGGACCACTTTAACCCTTCCACTATGTGCGGACTCATAGAGATATGAATAACCTACAGCTCAGAAGAGGGCAGGGCTGACCAGAGCCTGACTATGCTGAGGCCTTGTAACGCCCCAATCAGCAGAACTGTGGGGAAGTCACACAGTATGGAAACTCTTCACACATGCAAATCAAAGCAGGTGATTCAGAAGAGGGGGGTGGTGGTAATGACCCAGCAGGCATGGATACACGAAGAATGGGAAAGAGAGGTGACATGTAGGTAGCCACAGGGAGGGGGAGGGCGGTAATTACCCAGCAGGCATGGATACATGAAGAATGGGAAAGAAAGGTGACATGTAGGTAACCACAGGGGTAGTCAAAGGGGAAGATATGTGAGTGAGAAGAGGAGGAAGCAAGGCAGGAGGGCACATGGACAGGGGTTTTAGCGTGTATGATGAAACATACAGGTAAAGTGGTGGGGTGGGTAGTTTAGAACAGACAGGACAGAAAGGAGTAGGCTCACTTGGATAGAAGGATGGACCAGCCTCAATGGGAAGGAAATATCAGAAAGTGGACAGAGAAAGACTGGGGCTTTCGGTAGAATGCTTCAGCATGCATATAGTCCTGGGTCTGATGCCCAGCACCACAAATGAACTGGCGAGTGTAGTGATGGACACATGTAATGCCAGCACTTAGGAGGTGGAGGCAGGAGGACCAGGAGTTCAAGGTCATCCTTGGCTGCATAGTGAGTTTGAGGCCAGCTTAGGCTAAGAGAAAGGGAGAGTGGGAGGGAGAAAGAAGGAAGAAGAGGAGGAGGA
Organism: Lophiomys imhausi; assembly: GCA_907164525.1. NCBI lineage: Eukaryota > Metazoa > Chordata > Mammalia > Rodentia > Muridae > Lophiomys > Lophiomys imhausi. The sequence goes on from CAJQZJ010037474.1 coordinate 214,976, forward strand.
AAAGAAAGAAGAGAAAAGAAGATCCAGGAGAGGAAGACAATTGATGGATAGACAGCGGAACTGAGGGAGCCCAGAGTCAAATCAAAAACAAGTTTGTGACACCCTGGTAGTGGTCTCCAGGGAGTGCCTTGTAGCACTGCATTTAGTTTCCCAGTTTTTTCAATGGCACTTACTTCACAAGATTTTGTTATCATTAATTAAAATGTTTGATTTAATCGTGGGAGGTTGGGGCCATGCCTGAAATATATGAAGAGCTCCACCATCGCCTGATAGTTTATGATACTTGTCTTGCTGAAGGTAAATGAGTGACTCAGAGGAGAGAAAAAGATGAAGCAGACAGTGGGTAAGAGGGTAGAGGAGAGCAGTTGGGTAGACTAACAGGTGAACAGGGAACAGAGGAAGGGAAAAGGAAGGACAATATATGCCCCATGGCCAGAAATAGGAATTAAATATGTGAGTGAGTAGATACAGATGTGAATGACAGTTTTGAAGGGAACTAGGAGGAAAAGACCAGCTGGGTAGATAAGTTTATTGGGACATGAATGGTGGAGGCTCAAGGGCACAAACTGACAGATCCATGGTGGAGATGAAGGCTGCTCCTCTCATGATGCCTCTCTCCTGTGTGAATGGTATATTTTAGATTGATTGGGTGAGAACAGTCCTTGGAAGAATCTCCAACTAACTCTAATTTCTCTCACTCTGAAGCTACATCAGGTCAGGTTGTTGACCCTTCCTACAGAATATGTCCAGGTCTCAGACCTGGGAACGCCTCGTTTGTAGATTCAACTGAACTTCAGATCAAAATATATTTGAAACAAAGTGGAATCTGTACTGAACACATGTTTTTTTTCCTTGGTGTTCTTCCCTGGGTGATACAATACAGTAGAACAACAACTGCACGTGTATGGCCTGGACCACCTTGGGCTTACACTCAGTACAACAACATGGACTTCTGTCTGAGCTCACTTTATATGAAATAGCAAGCCCAGCCATTCTTAGTCTTCACAGCTGACATTGCTTCCAACATATAAGCGAGTCTTATGATGGTCTGAGTTCCCTGCCAGAGGGGAGGCTCCTATGGTCAGGGACTGTGTGGCTGGTCGTTCATCATACACTAGGCAATCGTTTGCTGCATGTGAAGTGAGAAGAGCAGTGGGAGAATGCTGGGGCAATCTGATGAATCAATGACTATGTGGTGGCCTAGACATTTAAATGAGTGATCATCATGGTGACATCATAGGAGGGGGCAAAAGAGAAGAAGAGAAAGAGGAGGGCAGACATAGGCTTCAAGGTCAAGAAAGATGGGGACTAGGGTCTGTCATGTCATGGCTCAATTCATGTAAACCATTGGCCAACCAATCATGAAGACCTGCATTTGATCCAAGGAACCGTGTTTAACATCAACAACAAAAATCCAAGGAGGGGCTGGGCTAGAGAAATGATTCAGAGCACTTGCTGTTCTTGCAGAGGAACCAGGTTCAGTTCTCAATACATAAAGGGTAGTTCACAACCATCTGTAACTACAGTTCTAGAGTACCTGACAGCCTCTTTCTGACCTGCTTGGGCACCAGGTATAACACGATACACAAACATACATGCAGGCAAAATGTGCATGTTCATAAAACAAAATCATTAAATCTAAAATACATATTTTTCAAAATTCAGGCATAATAGCACATGCCTACAATCTCAGCACCAGAGACAGGCAGATCTCTAGAGTCTGATGGCTAGCCAATCTAACTTAACTGATGAACCCCAGGTCCCTTATGCTGAAAGACAAAGTGGGGTTCTGAGGAGATGGCTCAGTGGATAAAGGTACCTGCTGTCAAGCTGAACAACCTGAGTCAGTCCCTGAGATCCACATGATGAAAAGAGAGATGAAAATAAATTCCTGAAAGTTGTCCTCTGACATCCATACAATACATGGTAATGAGTGTGTGTTCATGTACACACAAAAGTGTGTAATTTTTGTATGAAAGTGGATGGAACAGTTGAGGTTGACTTCTAACCTCCACATTCATGCTTGCTTACACACATGTGGATTGGCACGCATACAAATATGCACATACACCCCATACATGAACATGAATACACACACACCCCCAACACAGACACAGAAATGAAGGAAGACATGAGGCAAGTCCATAGATTTGATGAGACAGAGAGATAGGGAAAAAGTTGGGGGAAAGAGAGAGGGAAGAGAAATAGGAGAAGATATTTGGGTGGGCATAAAACTGGAGAAAAGACAAATGTTTGAGGCTGATAGATTTGTATATTGATGGATAGATGTCAGAGTAAAATTCTTCCCAGGGAGGGGGAAGCAGAAGTTATGAAGGTTGGAATGAGGAGAGGATGGGTGGATGGAACAATCATAAGAAGAAATGACTTTCATAAGTTGCTGTCCTGACATATCACGTCTCTCAGCCACACTTTGGTGAGGGTGGGTAGAGTAGCTCCAAGAAAGGAATGAAGCATGGGTGTAGTTACTTATATAAGAAGAGTCTCCTAGGGAGATAGTATTGGTATTTTCTGCACCATGAACATGTAGGTGTGTGACTGTGCACAGAGAATGAAAGTGATGGACAGAGCGAGGGATGAGAGCTAGGAAAATGGATGAATGTAGTAGTGATTGGCTGCAGATCACTAGGAATGGAAAGAATGTAAGAGCAGGAAAAGAGAGGAAGAAAAAGACCAGCAGAGGCTCAGAGGATGAACATGTTTGTGGATGGACATGCTGAGAAGAGATAAGTGCCTGATATGTAGATGGATGGCATTCAGGGATGAGTGGGAGAGCCAAGCAAGATGAGGATGGTCAGGAAGGAAAGAATATGGGTGTGCAGAAATGGATGAGGGTTTGGATAAATTCATGAAAACACAGGGAGGGTGTGTGTAAGTCGGTGGATAAATAAATGAAATCCACAGTCACAGTGAGGATGGGTGGGAGGGTGGGTGGATAAGAGCTCACCCTGTGAAGGTGAAGACAACTACAAAAGAGGAGAAAAAAAGTAATGTTGACAAATGGATACATGGGTACAAAGTAGGGGGAAAAGGATAAAAGAATTGAGAAAGGAGGAGTGCAACTGAGGAAAGTTGAGTGGCAAACTACGCACGTGGCTACGTGGTGTGGAGGAACGATGGAAAAAAGGGAGGATGTGACAAAGCATGAGGACATGGAGGGCAGAGAGTTATACTACCAGGCTGATGAGTGAAGTGGGCGTGTTATGAAACAATGACATTTGAGAAATAGCTTGGTTGATTGGTGTCAAGACTAGTAAGGATGGAATAGGACAGTTGAAGAGAGAGTCAGTCAGAAGTACAATGCTTGTGTGTCAGCAGGTGGGGGGAAGCTGGTGCTGTCTGGATGTGATGAACAGAGTGGAGGGTAGATTGACATAGCATCACTTAACTGACGGGTATGTGAGAAACTCCAGATGGCCACATCATCTGTTAATATCAGAGTATGTAAACAAATCAACTATGACCCTACTGAATGATGAAGTCATCAGTAGTAGTCATCATAGTGTGTGACATGTTGCTGCCTGAAATGTCATTCTACTACATGTGAACGAGTGGATGACTAGATGACTGCATGCAAGGGTGGGTGGGTGGGTGGGTGGGTGAATATATGGAAAGGTGGAAGAATGGGTTGTGAATGAGTAGAGGGTGAGTGTATGAATGTAGAGTGGATATGTAGATAGCTGGGTAGACTCAGATGAGTGGACAGGAGGATGGGTGTGGTGTGGGTAGAAGGATGGTAGGTGGGTGAATGAGTGGGCCAGTGGATGGGTTGACAGGTGGATGGGTGGATGGATGAGTGTGTGGATGGGTACAAGGGTGGGTGGATGAATGGTGGGGTGGGTGGGTAGATGTCTTAAATGGGTGAATGGACAGGTGAATGCTGGATGGATGAGTGGATGGATAGATGGTAGATGAGTGGATAGAGTGATGGTTGTGGTGTGGATAGATGGGTGAGCAGGTGAATGGATGGGCGACTGTGTGGGCAGATGGTTGAGCAAACAGGTAAATGAACATCTAGGTGTGTATAAGTGTGATGTGGATAGATGGTTGGGATGTGGGTGGATGAACACAAAATAGATGGGTGTGGTGTGGATAGATGGATGGGTAGATAGATGGGTGGAGGATGGATAAGTGGGAGGATGAACGGCTGATTTAGTGGATAGATGAGTGTATGAGTAGATGGGTGAATGAATGAAAAGGTGGGTGAGTAGATGGATGGGTCGGTGGATAGATGTGTAGTTGAATGAATGGGCTGATAGCACTGATACCCAGGAAGGATGAGACAGGCAGATGCATATGTACAAAACCCAACCAGAACCTGCTCTCCTAACC
>CAJQZJ010037474.1:219335-237738 GCA_907164525.1 Lophiomys imhausi
AGTGGTCCTTAGGGTGGGACAGGCAGATGTGACCAGGAAGGGAAGTCCTTAGAGGCTCTGAAAGAGAGAAATATGTTTCAAACAAAAGAGAGGATACCTGTGAGCCAGTGTATGCACACCACTCAGTATTTCCCCAGGAAAGGGTGATAGGTACCATGAAGGGACCTGAATGCCAAAATTGGAACCTGCGTATTGTGCAGCTAGCAGTGGGGCCATGTGGATTTGTGGCAGTGAGTAGAGGCTGCAAGGGGTCTTAAACTACTGGATCATGATCTTCCCTAGACAGCCTGTGTGGAGCTGACCTGACCCATGTGGGTGGAGGGACGGATGGTGGCCTTAATGGGAGACAGACAGGGCAGGCAAGAAGGTCATCACCTCACATGGTCCACCAGCCCCACCTGGTCATATGATGGCTTGAAAAGTATTGTCTCTATCTGTGAAGACATAAGGGAAGGGCTCAGCAAGGAAAGATGGCTGGAAAGTCAGCCAAGTCCTCCTGAGCCCTGTTCCACCAACTATCCTTGGACATGCATGTGATGGGATGCATTAGTGGCCAGTGCAGCTAGCTGATCAGGAGACTGCAGGTGGATGCACAGGTGGACTGATTTCAGACACCCGGTCAGAGTTAGCCTGGCCTATGCTGACCCTGCACATCTTTCTAGAAGGCCCCAAGGCCTGTCCACTGTTCCTGGGGAAGAGCTCAAGGAACAAAACAAGGGAGAGTAAGGTCTTTCTCCTCTCCAAAGTGTCAACCTCACATTCCCATACACACTCATAACCATCCAGGAATGCCTGACCTACCTACAACCCACACCAGATGGGCTACCCTGACCAGTCAGCCAGAGACAGCCTGAGCCAGGGGAGGAGGGGACAGCTCCCAGACCAGAGCCCAGGCAGCCATGCCCAAACCCTCAGGCTGTAGACACCGCAGGGAAAGAGGGCAGCAGGGGAGGCTATGTTCCACTAGCAACCTGGAGATGGTGCCCTCTGCCTGGCACTGCCTCAGAGGACAGAGCTGAGTTGGCCTTAGGATATCTCAAGTCCCTAGGTCTCCTTCTCATGTTGCCTCTCAGCACAAGCAGTCACGCACACACATTCCTGTGGTGTACTTTTATGCAAACACATATTGACTCACTAATATTTGCATGCACACATGTTACACTCAAACATGTGTCCACTCACAATACACACCTAAATGGATGTAGGCATGTGATTATGCTACCATCCCTCACATGCAATTAGACATACATTTCTATACACATTCTTGCACATTCACATACAGTTGGACTCACATGTGCATTTGCTCACACATATGAGCATATGATTATGTGCATATAATAACACTCAGTCATACACATAAGCATCCACACCACTCCATATAATCATACCCACCCATGAAACACACTCAAATGCACCCACTCATACTCTCCACACACATGGTGAATTACACACATATATGTGTACATACATGCAATCACATGCTCTCACAGACATGCCCACTTATGTACATGACTCCCATATGGTACAGATCAAGGTGAGGAACCCAGGCCTGGAGATGAAGGCATGATGATAGTATGCATTCTCATATGCAGAGAATGAGTCAGGAAGACTAGGGGAAAGCCTGGTGGCCAGGCATGTGATGCAGGGCAAGATGGAGCTCACGTGTGCAGATGAATCATGGGTTGAACTTCCCAGGCATCCTTCCTCCCAGATCAGTTTTGTCCTTACTTTTAAATCCCTGCAGCACCCTGCTGCTCTCCCAGCCCCTGGCACCCCTCCTTGCTGGGCAGCTGCAATCTCTGGACTGCATCTGGCTCTGGCTCGGGCCATTCAAGTCTGAGCTCAGGAAGTGATGATCTGTGTAATTGGGAGCAAAGCCCTTCCTTCCGGAGATGCAGGATGGGAGGAGGGCAGCCAGGCATCATTCCCGCACCCTGCTGGTAGGGCTCCAACAGTCCAAGGATGTTCAATTTTTACCTGGGACACAAGAGCTGAGACACTGAAGCCATCTATCACTGCTTCCTCCAGCCCCATCACCGTGTTCATTTCTTTCACTTTGTCATGGGAAGGGGTGGGGTAGGAGTGTTGAGGGGTCCCAAAGGCTTGCCACCCTGCTCTGTTCCTAGCCACCGACTCCCAGTACAAAGGGGAGTCAGTCCTGGGAGTTGTAGCCACTGTGGGTACAGAGTGGGTGGGGATAGGATGAGTTTTTCAACTTTTCCTCCAGGCTGGTCTAGTCATTAAGCTTTGGCCTTCCACCACAGACCTGGCTGGGTGGGCATAAGTACCTGGCAACAGCACCTCCAGAGAAGGGCCAACATAAGAGGTTCTGCAAGGGCCTTGAGACACCCTTCTGCTTTCCATGGGCACAGGATTTCAATCCCTCTGCCTCCATGCAGTCTCCATCACATGCACCTAGGCGTGGCTACTGGTCACATTGACTTCCATGTCCCCAGACGAGAGAACAGGCCCTTGAGCTCTGAATGCCTGCTCCCAATGACTTAGCTAAGCTAGTTGTACAGAGAAGACAACCCTACCCCACTCCCCAAACTAGGTCAAGCTTTCTCCATTTAGGAAAGGGAAAGGGTGGCTCTTTGCTGCCAGTCCAGTCCTGGCCAACAGCCTTACTTCTTTGAATCCATAAGAGAGACCTCCTTGCTGGGCTTACATGCTCTGGGCTCCACTAAGTGACATCATCCTGTTAGCCCCCTTAACCCTGCCCACCCCCTGCCCAGGCTCACTTTGAGGGAGTAGGCCAGAGCAATGAAGCCCAGGCAGCAGAAGTTGAGGTAGACGAAGTTGAAGATGGACCACAGATAGTAGTCATTCACTTCTGTGGTGTCAGGGTAGACCTCGATGACTGTTGTGGGGTTCGTCATGGTTTTCTTCTCAGCTAAGTGCTTGCAGGCCTGCGGGACACCCGATGCCCGAACGCTGTCAGTCTTGCTGCTTTTAGACTCCATAGGAAACAGAGTGGGTGCCATGGGGGGCGAGGCCGTTGGCTCAGAAGCTGGGGCTGCTGCAGCCTGCAGGGCAGGAGGTTTGGACACACAGGCGAAGCAGCCCTTGGGTGAACCTGCTGGTGGCCTAGGAATCCAGAAGGCCCCGTCCAGGGGGACTCGGGCTTCTTGGGTGCCGTCCGTGGTGCTGGCCGGGGTTCCCAGCAGGGCTGGGCACTGGTTGAGGCCCTGGGCCTGGAGAGAGGGACAGAGTGAGGAGTATCTGGGTCTTTAGCGCCCAGTAGCACCCACCCTGAAGCCTTGCAGCATCTCTCCTGCAGCCCCATAAATGGCCTTTGGAAGATGGAAATCCCTGCGAGGTTGCCAGCTGCCAGCCTGCCTGCCACTTGCCTCCCCCACCCAGCCGGCCACGACCAAAACCAAAGCCATTCGCAGTAGCCTTGGCAATCACATAGGGGTTTTTCATCACTTTGCCATCTGTGCCTACTGACACACACAACAGCACCCCCACCCCAGCACCTTGACTGATACCCTGTTGCGATTAGCAGAGCGCCCCTGCATCTCCACGCACTCAGGGCATTCAGACCTACACTGACACTGATCTAGTCACTGACTAGAAGAATGAACGGCGCTCGCTGAAGCACATACACACCAAGACGCATCACATACACCATCGCCCGCTGACTTCTCCAGTCCCAGCACACCCGTGCGCCCAGACGCGCCAGGTAAACAACTGCCCACCCAGACGCGCAGCGCTACACACACCGCCCCACAGGCTCAGACACATCACAGGAGGATCCGCGCAGGTGCGGGGGCTACAAACTCGTGCTCATCGCCTCCCAAACCCGGTAGAAAGCGGCACCAGGGACCCTAAGAGCGCACACTGTCACACTCACCTTCCCCCTACCCCGTACCAATAACAGACCCACAATGACATTCTGCGAAATGGACACTTCCAAGAGACGGCTTGGCGCTAGAGCCCTGCGCCACCGGGCGCGCCCGCCCGGCGCCCATGAGGCTATGATAGCAGGGGGCTGCGGCCGGACTGGGTGGCCCCTGATCTGACCCCAGGCTGCAGTAGCCACCAGGATTGCTCACCTACTGGGAACTCGGCGGCGAGCGGGCCAGACCCCTGCGCCTCGGAGAGTGCGTCCTTCCGCTGTCCCGGGCCGCCGTCTGTCCGCTGATTGCGTCCCAGCGGCCCAACCTTGGGGGCGGGGAGCGAACGGGGCTGGCGCCGCTGGCTCCTCGTTGCCCGTGCGCTCCGCAGCGCCAGGCCGGCCGCGGCTGCAGCCAGAGCCTGACTCACGGCGGCGTCGCAGACACCTCCGCCTCCTCCCTAAGGAGGGAGGGGGCCCGCTAGCCCAGAAGCCAGGACCCCGGGGAGTCGCGAACTGGGAGAGGCTGGGACTCTTGTAACCCATGAGCTGCGTAGCTCCCATATCCACGACCACCAATCTGCTACCTCAGCCCACCTGTCCTCACATTCTCGCACGGGTCCTAGCAAGTCTGTCTGCTGAGTACTACTCCTTCCCAGGGCTGATCCCCTTTCCCTGGATTTTTCTCACTGAGCCTTACTACCTCCAAGACCTGTGCCTTCAGAACCCTTTATCTCGAATCTCTTCCTCTTGCCTTGTTGAGTCTCACCTGCCACCTTCAAACCCCATGGCAGTCCTTGCCCCTTTTCCCAGGCCCTGTCCTGTTATCAGCTTTGTAAGCCCCTGCCCACCTCTTCCTTGATCCTATCTGGGGATAGAGGAGTTGGGGGGGGGGGGGGGGGGGAGGGCTCCATCCTCACAACTAGCTAAGCCTGTCTGAGCTGGTCCAGTTCCCATCCCTAACCAGGCTTCCTTTTGGAGTCTTTGGTCCTTTGAAGCCTCCAGAGTACAGAACACAGTTCTTACCGGAATGAGATGCAACACACCAAATCCCTCTTTGTTCAGTCTTGTCTCCCAAGTCACCAGAGTCAATGTCCAGAGTTTTTCCTCCTGAGGCCACCAAATCCAAGCCCTTCACCAATAATCTTAAAAGTCCTGCTCTGAGACCAGCCCTGTTGGAGTTCCTGTCTCCCAAGTCTGACCCTAGCAAGCCTGGTTCATTTGTTCTAATCCTGTTCATCATAAATCCCACTTGAAGTACCTGACCTGTATGTAACAGAATGGCCTATCCCTGCAGAGCAAGCTCCCCTGTCTTCAGGGCCAGGTCTACTAATCCAAAACCCTGGACCCTGGTCCCTTAGATACCCCTACACTGGTCTCCTTGGAGCTCAGTCTATGCACCTGCTCATAGCCTCTCTGACCCTCATCCTGGACCCACCCTGGGCTTGGACAGTGCTCGATCCCTACACATTACTTGTCCTAAGCAATTCTGTCCCCCAAAGCTCATCTCATGCAGTTTCTTCTCCCCCCCCGTTCTCAATCTCTCTTGGACATTTGTTCCCAACTGAATTCCCAACTCCAGATAAGTCCCAGTGGGCTTCCTTCACATGGAGAACCCCCAACAGTCCTCCCACCCTTAAAACCCCTACGTCACCATGGGGGGGGGTTCTCAGTAGTCTTCACCCTCCTCTGAAGTTCCCCAATCTGTGCAAAAGAACCTTGATTTCCATCCTCTTCTCTGGATACTTTTCTTCCTAGATCTTTTCCAGTGTTCCAGGGCTGCCTGAGCTCTTTGTCTTTCTGGTCTCCTGGTCCCTCTTCTAAGGCCCTGTCTCCTGAATAAGTCCTGCCCCATGACAAGATCCTCCCTTTTCAGCCCAAACTCCACCTCCGACCCCTGCTGACCCCTGCACACCTCATTTCTGCATGTCAGAAATTTTCGCTGTGAAGTGGATCTTAAGTGTAGATTAAAAAGAAAGAAAGAGCCGGGCGGTGGTGGCGCACGCCTTTAATCCCAGCACTTGGGAGGCAGAGGCAGGTGGATCTTTGTGAGTTCGAGGCCAGCCTGGTCTGTCTACAAAGTGAGTCCAGGACAGCCAGGGCTACACAGAGAAACCCTGTCTCGAAAAAACCAAAAAAAAAAAAAAAAAAAAAAGAAAGAAAGAAAACCTCCTTGAGTGGGAGGAATTAATTTCCAAGAAGGCAGGGACCCCTCCCTCCTTTTCTTGGCTTTCTTCTGGGCACTCCCTCATGGAGCCTAGCCTTGTTGGTCCAATGAGCCTGGGGGCAAGTGGGTTGTGCCAGAAAGCCAGTTCTTCACCCAACCACCACTCCTTTGGATACCAAGGGCCTGATAACCAGACTTGCTGAAGTCTGAGTTGAAGAGGTCCCTCCCCATCCTGTATGTGGCTGTGTAGCATGCAACTAATTTCCACCCATCTGTGCCCTCCACACTCTCCTTGCCACACAACCTAGGTCAGGTGCTGCCCTTGGCACATCTGGCCTGGAGCCTTGGACTTTAGGAAGCAGGTCTTTTGGCCCTTAGGGTCAAGGTCATTGGCAAGGTGAAGGCTGTCATGATCCTCTTGCCAAGTCAGCGTCAAAGCCCTGGAGTCATTGTTCCAACCTCTCCAATTTTAGCTGGTGAGGGAAGAGATAGCTTTTGATTTGGTCCTGTCTCACTGATACCCAGATCAGGGGTTTGAGGAAAGAGACACCCAGCAGGGTTTTACAGCCAGCCTCCCTACCCCTGCCTGCAGCAAGGGTCCTGCTTCTTCCCAGGTTGATATGAGGGTCATTTAGGTAGAAGAGACTGGATATGAACCCTGAGCTAGATTCCAGGGTCTTCCCCAGGGCATCCCTGGATGGTGGGGGTGTCTGCAGTAGCAAGCAGGCCTGGCAGTGCGGCTCAGCCTCAGGCCCACAGGGGAGGGAGGAGCTGTGTCAGCTTTGGTGCAAAAGCCTTTGATAACACTAGTCTACAGAAGCACTGCCAGGCCCTGCAGGACTGCCTGCTCGGATTTCAGACAGAGAACACCGGGCACATGTTTACTGGCCTTCTGGCAACCCTTGGTGAACAGTCTCCAGAAGCAGCCTAACAGGGATCAGCTCTGAGACATAGCCCCCCAAATTCCTCCTGAGACAATGACAGCCATTGTCCAGCAGGTAAAGGGTGCCAGGACAACCCAAATGGTGACAAATGTCACACTTCCCTATATCCTGTACCTGCTGGTATGGGGAAGGGGCTCCAAGACTGCAGAACTGATTCCAAAACAATCCATGCCCTACCAGTAAGGACTCACCGACTCCTATTCCCCATTTTAAACCTTACTGGTTGCCTCTACTGTTGTATTTGAACCTGTGTTCACCCCTTTCCCCCCCTGAAACCCAATCATTATACCAATGCTTGTAAAGCCCATGACCAGGGAGTTATGACCCAAAGTCCACAGGTAGGCAGGCTCCAGCACTGGCTTGACTCAAAAAGCAGACAGCTACTTCTAGGACCTGGCAAAGAGGCTCAGGCAGGGAGGCTGCCCGGGGCACCCAGCAACAGCAAGCAAGTGGCTTTTCTGACCCACGCCTAAAGAACTGACTGTTGCAGAGGGAATATATAAAGCCTAAGATTCCCATTCGGGCTCATTCCATTTCCTCTGGGGACAGGCTGCTTCCCTGGTAAAGTAGAACAGGTGCTGGCCTGGCCACCTCTGAAAATGATTCAACATAAGCCTTACCCTAAGCCTCCACCCAAGGCCACATCCGGCTGCTGACTACTGCCTGAGGTCCTAGAACCTGCCAGTTCTAGTCCAGACTCATCTTGCCCACAAGGCCAGAGAGCAAGCCAGAACCTCAGGAGTCCCCTCTGTGAGCTGGCCTGGCCCTGAAAGCCAAACCTGGACTCTAGCCCCATCTCACCCCACCCCAGCCAGCTTGTCCCTGAATCAGCCCTAAGAAGCACTAGGTTTCCCCAGTCTAGCTAGTTCCATCCCAGGAACCAACTCAGAAGTATAGAGCACAATGACACAGAGAAGGAGGCCCAAAACAACTGTATTTGTATTCCAACTTTGGCTGCCAGCCGCCTTCCCAGGATGAGGGCAGCAGAGGCCAGCCAAAACCACTCAGCCATCCTGCCTCTGCCAGGCTGAGGCATGCCTTCCCCGGTGGATGGGGGCAGGTCCCAGGTAACCCCCCAGGTTCATAGTTTTGCTTCTGTCCTCTTGTTCCTTCCTCTTTGTCTTTAGGCCTCTGCCAGGCCAGGCCAGAGACAGTGGGGCAGTGGAGCTTGGTGACATCCCCAGACTGGGAGAGGGCTTGAGTCAGGGAAGGTTTCTGGGAGGGATCCCAAGACCCACTGCCTGCTTTGGAGTGCTGCCCGCGCAGCAAAGGGGAGCAGGACAAGACAATCAATCTCAGCAGCTACCAAACCAGTAGGAGTCTTTCAAGGCAGCCTTGTGTACTGGGTGGGCCTTGACCTCTTTCAGACAGGCAGAGGGCAGCAATCTGAACCCAGGGACAGGAACCACAAAACAGAACAGCTGGACCAGCTCCAGCCAGACCTCCCAAGGGCCCAGCAATGCTGGGCGAGTGTGAATGTGTGTGAGTGGGGCAGGTGGAGGGATGGGACTGGCTGGCTTCCTCTAATGGACTCTGATCTATTTCCCTGATGATGGGCAAGTTAGAGTGTGGTAGCCTTGGCAAAGCCGACCCTATTGTTGTCTCTGTCAAACACAGTGTAGAAGCAGCCAATGAAGACATCGCCCAGGATCCAGAGCGGCCCAGCAGGAGGGGGTATGTCCATCCCCATGAAGCCACTCAGGCACATCGTCTCTCCAGCCTGTGACACCTGCAAGACCAAAATGGTCACATGTGATCACATGGCACCCATCTCACCGTAGGTGTCCCGGTTTCAAACTGCCACTGACCACACCCACTCACCTTGAGTATATACTTGTCTGGGTGTAATTCATAGTCTACACCTCCTAGCTTCAGGATGACGTTAGGCAGGCTCGACACCTTCTCACAAGGGACCATATACTAAGGGACACAACAGAGAACATGGTATGGAAGGTATGGACATGGGAACTCCCTCTACCTGCTGGCCAGCCCACACAGGCCTGTTGCTTACCTCCCCCTGCATAAGAGGCACTGCCCCAATGGCCTTCTGCAGCTCCTTCACCTCGTCCACAGGCCCCACCAGAAGAGATGTTCCTGTGTCCACAATAGCCTCACAGCCTCCCTTACACAAGGTCAGGCCGCTGCCCACGTCCAACCTATGGGGCAAGAGTGTTTCAGTCACCTCACCTGTCACAGGTGAGCCTGGGGCATAGTTTGTCTAGACCCTGCCCTGGAGATACCCGCTTCTTTTTTCTCAGAACCAACCAACTCATAAAGGACCCTGAATGGTCCAGGGTTACAAAATTCAAAAACTCAAGTGGAACAGCAGGGCCCTAGGCTTTCTGCATACCACCCCAATATAGCACTCCCAGACCCCAACAACACCCATGACTTACTGGTCCATGTGCACCTGCCAGTAGGCCTTGCGGGTGACATTCAGGTAGGACAACTCCCCCTTGTAGTACTTGGAATCAACGCCACCAAGCATCAGCTCCCCTCCGGGTTGCCCGCTGGGGTCCCTGGGAGGAAGTAAGTGGTCAGTTTCTACCCACTAGTATAGAAGGGTCATCAAAGGGCTAGAGATCAGAAGGAAGGGGGTTAAGTGCAGTAACCAAGGAAGGCTTCCCTGGGAGGTACCTGGGAAGCTGTTGAGAACAGCTGGATCTGCTCTGCCTCACTATAGTGTACAGAATGACAGCTGGGCCTAGACCTGTTACTCCACTGATAAAAGCAACACCCTTAACCCAAGTTACTCTATTCTGAGTGTAAAGAGCAGGAAGGAGTACTCCACAAATCACCACCATCTGTCAGCACACCAGGGGAAACACACCGATAAACGACAACTGACACTAACAGATCCCAGTTCAAACAGACTCTAGCTTATCAGTCGCACCAGATGCGACAGCTCCCTCACCTGGGACTACAAGGCTGAAATGCATGCTGCAGGCCTACTGAGAAGCCTGGTCCAGGAATATTGTCATGGCAAAGAACCCTTAGTACTGTCCCCAGGCTGGATGGGGGCTCAAACAGATTCTCCTGCCTCTGAACTCAGTGTACTTCTAAAGTAACCCTAAAAAAAAACCTGCCACCAAAACCTGCAACTGACATCTCTGTGACTGTGACTCATGAGACTTCTTATGTAGTTCCCTACGTTCTTCCCAGTGTTTGTATCAGCTCTCTACCTGCAACTTTTATACAACCTCTCTGGGCTCTGCAGCCTCGGCAGCCCTTTCTTAGCTATTCTGGAACCCGAACATATAGTACTGTGAGAAGGGTGATATGCGACCTAGTATTTGTAATTGAGATATGAATAGAAGTGGCTGGAGAGATGGCTCAGTGGTTAAGAGGACCAAGTCTTCCCAGCACGCAAGTCAGGGAGTTCACAAACAGCTGTTAATTCCAGCTCCTGGGAATCCAATATCCTCTACTGGCCTTCACCAGGAAACTGGACTCATATGCACATACTCTCACACAGACACACATTAAAAAAGACTGGAATAAAAGAACTTGTGATGCTAACTGCTGGCTATCAAGCAAAACTGGGATCACTTGGCAAATTGCAGGAAATGAAACTTACTTGACATGTGAATATATAGTTATTCAATAAATTCTAACACTGTGGAAAGACACAAACACGTCCATCTTTGTTTCTGACATGATACATTCATGATGCCTTGCCTGGCCAGGGAAAAGCCTAGGCTAGGGATCGGATCCTAAGCAAAATTCTCATTTCTAGATCTGCTACTGCCCTGCTGAGCATCCTTGGCCCCACAGGTATGGGAAGACCCAGAGAAAAGAGGAAGGTGGAGCTTGTCACTCCAGGGAGGGGCTTCCAGCCAGTTCCACATAAGCTGCTGGGTACAGCCCTTCTCTGCTATATGCTGCCTGGGGGTGTTCAGGCTCAAACACTGGTAGCCAAGGCTAAGGCTGAGAGTCAGGCTGGAGCTGAAGGACAGGGATGCTCTCTGCCTGGCAAAACTCAAGGCAAGCTTCCAAAAGGAAACTGGGGCCATGGCCCTGAAAAGTTGAGCTACTCCAGCCACAGCACTTGCTATCTAGGAATTCCCTGCCCCTACACTCTCAGCTTCTCCTCCAAACCCTTCTCTCAACTCCCCTACCTCTAGTCTCACAGGAATGCCCACCATAATACCCCCAAGCAGAACACAGATAGCGTGGTCTGTAGCTACAATGCTGAATGTTCTTAGGCAATTAGTAAGTCTGAGCTTGCCACCTCCAACCTGAGGGGCAGGAAACTGTGAGTCACACCTGGCCAGGCATCATCCTGGGGGACAATTACCCAAAGCTGAAGGAAGAAAGCCTTCATTTCAGGAGCTGCCAGGCCTTCAAAACCAGCCTCTGCACCTTTCTCCTGGCCTGTGGAGCCCATAGTCTGTTCTCTTGCCCCAGTCTCTACCCTGCCTGGCTTTGGCTTTTAATCACCTCTGAAATCCCACATGGAAACACAATAGGTACTAGCCCTGCCTCTCCCCTCCTCACCCATGGCCCACCAGCATGCCTGGCCAAAGCCACAGCCCCTCACTCTGCTGGCTTCACACCTGCCTGCTCAGCAGCCATACCTGTGGGTCACCAGTCCTGGAACCTGGCTGGCAGAGTAAGTGATCTGGGGCCTAGGCTATACCTACCACATCCTTTCCTATTTGCTGAGCCTGGAGGGGCTCCTCCTAGAAACCAGACTCCAGCAAGGGAAGATGGGTATCTTGAGATCCTAGAACTGAGCCTTGAGACTTGCAGGCAGGTGGCATTTGTGACCACTTGCTCCTAATGGACCATGGGCCTGAGAAAACACTACTGTTGCTAAGTAAAATTGAGGTCTACAGTCTGTGACCTAACCAACTTGTTTTTGTTTGCTGAAACAGTGTCTCTCTATGTAGTCCTGGTTGGCCTTCAACTCACAGAGATCCTCCTGCTCCTGCCTCTTGAGTGCTGGGATTAAAGGCAGGCAGGTGCCATTACTCCCAACTTGGATAACTTCTGGGCACTCTCCTGCTCTAGGAAACAGAGCCCAGGGGTTGATGACCCTGTCCATTTGCTCATGCCCCTGCCTCTAGGGAGCTACTTTGCCAGAGCTGAGCTGGGTAGGCACCATTTAAACAAGAGACGGAAGTAGACAGGGAAAAGCAAAACTAGAAGATTCTAGGCTGGCACAGGTCCAGTGACTACGGGCTAGGGGCCAGGCCTAGAAACGGAGCATGGGCGTTTGGAGGTTATCCTTGCTAAGGCATGCAAGTAAGTAAGCCCAGAAAAGGGCGGGTGTGGTCAGCAGCAGTTCAGAGCAGGAGGCCACCTACTTACGCCCTACCCACACCCAAGAGCTGAACCCAGAAAGTGATGAGCCCCATATACCCAGTTATCCATCTTGTCTGAAGTTCCTGAATAAGACTGTTGGACACGCCTACAGGAGGCCAGAAACTGATGGATGCTTCAGGGTCCTTGAAAGGTCGCATGTGTGTATATGTATATGTATGTGTGAGTGTGTGTGTGAGAGAGAGAGAGAGAAAATGAATTTGCACTATGGGGAGGATCTCTCTTAACCGGAAGGCTCCCAAATCTCTCAGGGACAGACTCTCCCTATCCCCCAAGGCCATTCTCAATATAACCCAGGGCTCTCAGTCATCCCTTGGTGACTGCTGACTCTCTCCTAGGAAGGTTCCAGGAGCCTGTCCCCAGAGTTGTGTCATGGATCAGGCTAACACCCATGTCTCTCCTAGCAACCAGCAGCCCAAGCAAGGACCACATCTGCCTTAACAGTCCCAGGACTCCAACAACCAAGACTGTGATCCAGACAAACAGCATCTCTTGACTGAAACCCCTGGCCCATGATCTCACCCAGGAAGATGACAGTAATTCCTGCCTGCCAGACACCTTCAGGCATGATGCAATGGCCAAGCAGGCAGCATAGACTCTTAAGTCCCATCTATATTCTTCCTCCTTGAGTTGAGACCAAGGGAGGGCCACACCTCTCCTACTGTACCTGTTCAGGTAGAAGGAGAAGATGTTCTTGTCCACCAGCTTCTGTTGCATCAGATTGTCAAAGACTGGAAGCACATTGTTGACAGAGATGCGAGGGTAGGCCATGCCCAAGATGCCATCAAACTTGGCTGCAATGAATGTGATTCCAGGCTCCTTGGTGGCTTCCCCAAAGATCTGTTTCTCCACCATAATACCTGCTGAGCCTGACTTACATGGCATCTGCAGGTCAGAACACATATGTCACAGCTGATATTCTCTCTCAAAATGGTCAAAAAAGCAGAGTGTGGACAGAAGGGCTCGACACAGCCATGCAGCTGAAGACAAGGACATAGTGTCAAAGTCTCTCTCTCTGAGGGACTTAGGAGTTCCTGTGTTAGCCAGAGATGAGAAGCAAGAAGGCACACAGAGAGAGGTGCTACTGCCGCAGTTCCACCTTTCCTATACCCCTCCATATCCATATCCACCAGGACAGTGTTGTGCTTGCCTTGCTGACTTGGAGACAAGCCACTGAGCCTGCAGCCTGAGCAGCTTGGGCAACCCACAACAACTGTCAGCCTGCAGCCATATACCCTCTGCTGACCACCAGCTCGCCCCACCACGCTAAGGCTATAGATAAAACCAGAGCAGGAAGTGGAAAGAGCTGCTGCTGAGGACATGTCAGAAGGGTATAATGTGGGCAGTTAACATCCTGTACACTGAGGGGCCCCCTGAGAAGCAACAGAAGCAGCCCTTCACAGACAGAGAATGGGCAGAGTTTTGATCTCACAGGTACAAGGTTTCACTCCCCAGACAAAGGCCAGGTGAGCAAGATGCTAGTTGGACTCCCAGCCCCAAACAATAGGGCGCAGTTGATGGGTTTGCAGCTTCTTGCCCCATCTTGGTAGGATTGACCTCTGGGCCCTTCAGCCCTGTTGTCCTGATGCTAACTCGGGAGTGGTGAATAGCCTCTCCTTAGAGAAGAAGGCTTGGACTACAAGACTTTCCTACAAAGAGCCCTGCCCAGCAGCAGATCTGCCCATGGCTTGCTGGCAAAGCCAGGCTGTGTCAGCAGCCACTCAGGGTGGTTGACCCCACTAGCCAACACTCCATGCCCCAGCTTTGCCTCTCCCACTCACTCTGCCAACCCTGCGAAGCCCTAACTGGCTGTCCCTCCAGTTTGCAAACAATAAGGCTGCCCACTCCCACATGGTTCCCACTTGCTTCCTCACCACCAGGCATGCTGGGCTCTCCTACCCCAGGGCCTTTGTTCAAGAGGCACCCTAATCTAGCAGATCTGCATCTGTTCCCTGTCACCCAGCACTGCCACAGCCATCCAAATTCAACAGCCATCTCAGACAGCTGGAGTTGGGCTTGGGACATCATTCCCCTCTCTCCTCAGCTGTAGTTGCTCACAAGATGAACCCCTTGCCACAACAGGGTCTCTGAACTCCAGGACAGGCCCCAGGGACTCACCGACACAGTATCCTGGCTCAGGTACCCAGAGAGGCTACCTGAGCCGTAGTGGATGTCGAAAGACGTGCCATTCTTCACATAGGAGCTGGACTTGCCGCTGTTGTACTTGTGGTGCGTCCCTGCAAGAGAACAGGGCTGTCAGTCTGCCTGCCACCACCATAGTCTCTGGTCCTTCTGGGGTGGTGTACTGCCAGCAGCCCAGGCTCCCTCTCCAACTTGGCCTTCGGCCATGACCTATGCCCACACAATGAGGAGCCCCTGGCCCATGGGCTGTACACCCAAAGTCTTGGTCTTGGCCTTACAGGTGGTCCAGTCCTCAGCTTGTTCCATCCTTGACCAGCAAGATCCCCAGCCTCAATGACAAACCTGCTGGACAGGTGGGGGAACACTGTCCAGGAGGTGGTCTGAACCAGAGCACCTGCAAATCGCAAGCCCAACCTGCCTCTCACAACCTCCTCAACTATATCCCAGAAAAACTGGACTTCAAAGAGATGGGACTGGAACCCCACTCTCCAAAGAGAGGGAAGTTAATGTTAGCTATTCAGCAACCCCCACAGTAGGGCTTCTGTCACCTTGATTGTTCCAAAGGCCACTGAGCATGGCTGAGAGTATAAGACAGCAGAACCAGGGTACCCCAGAGCCAGGCATCCTAAAGGGTGCCTTTTGCCTTGACAGGAGTGCCGGGAGAGAAGACAGCAGGGAGACTCACAGCAGGGTATGTCCAGCAGCTTGCAATGAATGGAGGGGACCCACAGGTTAGAGGAGCCGGTATCAAAGACGACAGTGAAACACTGTGGGGGGGTTCCGATGCCGATCTCACCATAGTACTGGGCCTAGGGGAGGAATAATGTTCAAGGTGAGAGGAGGTACCTGAGAGGGTTTCTAGTTGTCTAGGAAACCAAGCCTGAAAGGCTCAGCCTGAGGGAGGGAGTGCCCTGGGATCCAGGCCTCAGGTAGCATATGCATCTCCACCTACTGGACCTTGAATAGGGAGGGGGATTCACAGAGAACAGATTCTAGAAGGGTGGGCCTGAGACCCAACCCAGTACTGAACTCCAAGACTCTAGACCCCTTTACTTAATGTACCGTGGGACTGGGGAAGAACTAAACTAATGGAAGGTGAGGCTAGTGATCAGGCAGGCAGGCCTGGCCCTCCACAAACCCAGGCATGGATAAAGCTGGCCAGGAAGGCCCCTCTGCTCTTTGAGCATGTCACACCTGATGCTGGAGGCCTTAATTCCTGCTGTACCTGCTCCACAGCCTTAATCTGGAGACTGTTCTATGGAACAAATGATGAGAGGGGCCACCATGTGGGGAGGAGGGGCAACAGTATTTCACTGCTTCATAACCAAGAAGCCTGATCTTGGTTTCCCATTTATTCACACACAACTCCAGTGGCCAGACAGGCATAAGGGTTCCCAAATCCCTGCGGAGGGAAGCCCAGTTGTTAGCTAGTGGCTGTGGGTCACTCATACTCTGCCCAGGAAAGAGCCTGAGCCACTGTTGGATACAAGACCCAGCGTCCAATCCCATTTAACTCCAGAGAGCGTCAGAAAACCCAAGATAAGTAA
Organism: Lophiomys imhausi; assembly: GCA_907164525.1. NCBI lineage: Eukaryota > Metazoa > Chordata > Mammalia > Rodentia > Muridae > Lophiomys > Lophiomys imhausi. The sequence continues at coordinate 235,299 of CAJQZJ010037474.1, forward strand.
CTGGGGAGGAGAAAGAGCATTACTCAGCAAACTGTACTTTGCATGTGTGTCTAGGAACTAGCCAGCTGGACCCAGACAGGCAGATCTGCCACCTTCCTCATCTAGTCACAAGCCTAGGTCTCATGCTTCCTGTCACTGCCATAGCTTGGGTCAGACAAGACAGAGGGCACTGCTAATTTAGCCCAGTGGGTCACAAAGCCCAGGGCTGCACAGTCCTCCTGCGTGTTTAAGACTCGGGGGAAGGGGCATAAGAGATGTCAGGCTCCAGCCCAGAACCTTTCACAGAGCTGGGACCAGCTCACCATGTGACTTCCCACACGGTCTTCTTCGAGAAGAGTGGGCTCCTGTGCCAGACCTGTAATCCCAACCACCCGAAGGCCAAGATAGGAGGATTGTAAGTTCAAGGTTAGCTTGGGCAATTATCTCAAAATAAAAAGTAAAAAAAGGTGTGGGCAGAGAGCACAAGGGTAGAGCCAGGTGCCTAACATGCGGGGGGGGGGGGGGGGGGGGGGGGGTTGGAGGGAGTGGTACTATAAAAGCTAAGAGGGCGGTTGATCTTGGGGAAGATGGCCAATCAGCCTAGGCCTCCCATAGAACATGTACACAGAGAGGCTCCAGCAAGTTATACCAATATAGGTCCAGAACTGCTCCACAGGCTCCCACAGCTCAGCCCTGGGGCAGGCTCAGTAGACTTTGGGTTTGAGTTCAGGCTGGTCTACATACCATGGGACTCGCTAAGGATAAGACTCATCACTAGCAGCTGCTGAACTGTAAAGTTCCTGTTCAACACTTACTGTGGGGCTCGGGGGGACATGACTGGGGATGCAGCTCAGTCACCAAGCACTTGCCCATCCTACACGGGGCCCTACGCTCAATCCTAGGACCACAAAGAAAACAAAGGAAAAACCTCAAGACCCAGGAAGAGCCCTCTGCAAGCACCAAGCACAGCCACCCTACTCCATCCTTGAGCCTGAGCAGGTCTGTCAAGGATTCTAGGACGGCAGGAATGAGGAGCTGTTATGCAGGGAATGGTGCAGCTGAACCTTGAAGCCCACTGAAAAGGCACCCCACAAAAAACTGGCTACTGATCCCAGGGAGCTAGCCCCTTCCACATTCACCCCTCAAAGTAAGCCCCCAAAATGGAACCCCACTCACATCCAGGTAGTTTTTGAGTATCTCTGACACTGGCCCCTTGGTCTCAGCAGAGGACTGCATAGAGTATTTGGTTATGGGACCCTTAAGGATCAGGTCTTCCACAGATCCGCCCACCTCCGTCATGGTGCGACGGACAGACGTGAATTTGTGCAGGGGGACTCTGTCAAGATGGGATAGAGTTATGTTAGCGCACAGCTTTGACCATTGTCCTCCCACCTCCCACCTCAGGATGCTCCAGGTCAGGCCAGGGCAGCCCTCTGAGTATAGAATGACTGCCAGCCATCAGGTACCTCAGTGCCTCTTACAAATTATGTCCACTCAGATGACTCTGCATATCTTGAGCTAGCCACGACATATAATGAACTCCCTGCCCCAAAGCTACATAGGCCCAGTGGTCCACCAAATCAGCTAAGTTCTGTCACAGAAGGATCCAGCTTGCCTCAATCCTAACCTCCAAGCACAGGATAGTATGCCCACTCCTTTCCCTCACCAACCACACCCCAGTCAGGTGGTTCTCAGTCACTCTAGAGGCAAAACAAACAGCACAATACAGTCCCCAGCTGTCCCTGTCAGCCTGCCCTAGTCTTTCCTGGGTTAGTGGCTAGTGGGTTGTGGGTTGTTTAGGGTGTGACTAGGCGCTTCTGCTCAGTGCTCTGATGAACCCCACCCTACAGGAGGAGGAGGAGAAGGCACAGGTGCATCCAAAGCAAGGTGCACAAGGGACTCCAGGGCTAAACCACTGAACCTGGCTCTTAGCCACATTGGTTCCCACCTGGACTCTACAACGAGGTGCTCCACCTCCCCCCAAGGCTTGCAATGACAGCATCATCCTGGCCTCCCTGCAGGTTCTTCCCCTCACCATCCAGGAGCCTTCAACACCAACTCCCCATGTTCTCTCTGGCCAGCCCTGCGGCCCTTCACAAGACCCAGCACTCTCACCTAGGAACACCTATGTGTCATACCAGCACACAGACTCAAGACCCACCATGCTTCTTGCAGCCCTGATGCAGGCCACTAAATAGGGGATTCTACCATTAGTTGGCGGTGGGATGAGTCCCTGCCCTGTCCTCTCTACCCCTAGTTTGCTCCTGCTCCCAAGGAGAGCTTGCCTGCATCTGTAATCACTTGATGAAACCTCTCTACCCAGGGATTTGCATCCAAGGTCACAGCTGAACTTTCCTGGCATGCTCCTGAACGATAGGATTCTTGTCTAAGAGTGGTAGGCTGGAAGAGCTAGGCTTCTGGGCTGGGAGGGGGGTGGGCTCATACCTTGCAGGGGTCAGGA
>CAJQZJ010037474.1:237748-256187 GCA_907164525.1 Lophiomys imhausi
TTCTGGTGCCTAGTCCCAGGGATCCTGGAGTTCCCTTCAGCACTGCAACACCACCCTCCCCCAGAGGGTAGGGCGGGCAAAGTCAGGGCAGGATCAAGCCTGGGCCACTCCCTACTATGGCTTCACTGAGGCTAACTACACAGCTTGCGGCCTGCAGGCTGTAAACCTTCCCACCCAGCCCTGGTGCCCAGCTGGCTGAGCCAACTCTGCTCTAGCGGCGTATGGCCTCATTCACCTGCCACAAATAGGAACAGCATCACAGAGTGGGAAAAGACACAGGCCACCACAAAGGCACCATCTAGCACAAAGGCCAAGTCCACAGGCATGAGAAGGGCCTGATGCTCAGTGGGAGAGACTTCAGATCCAAGGTATTTGAACTGCGCCACTCCATACCTCCTCTCTCTGAGACTTGTGCGACTCAGCAGGGAGGATTGAAAGATTCACCACCCAGGACAGGGGGAGTATCTTTGCATAAATTCTGAGACCAGTGCACAGCTGTCAAATAGGGTCCCTTAAAAGGAATGGCCTGCCCAGGCTCTGAGGAACACGGGCCTGGTGGATCTTCCGATTTCCACATTGGGTTGGTAGTCAACAGAATTCGACCCATGGAACAGCACTGCTCCTCAGAAGCCCCCCACTCTGCGGAGGCACTGTTCCCTCCCGTCCGACTACAGGAATGGAGGGGGACCCAGGAGACCCCTACGTTTTGAGTCTCTCATCCCACAGTCCGCAGGGCCCTGCGGAAGGCCGCACTGAGCGCACAGGTGCATTCCAGCACCCTCCGGAGCACGCGGGACTCCGGGGACGGGCCCCGAATCACCGGACCCACACCGGGTTCTCACCTGATAAGCGCGGAGGCGGACGCGGCCAGGAGGCCGAGGGCGAGCAGCAAGACTCCGGGGGTCTGCATGGTCGCGGCGGCCCTGCGAGAGCGAAGCTTAATACCAGAGGTCGCCCGGTTATAGCCTGGATGACGCCGCAGTCCCGGGTAGTCAGCTGATCGGCTTGCTTCCCCCCCCCCCCAACCAGCGAATCACGTGCGACGCGGGCACGGGGCGGGGCGACCCGGGACTGCCTCCAACATCGCTGGGACGCAGGCGTGCGCTGCTTCAGGCCTGCGTACGGCGTTCGGGAGCGCGCCTGCTGACTTTCCCGGGACCAAAGAATTCCCGGATTCGGGTCACGTGGGGAAGAAAGAGCGCGCCTGTCCCACACCCTCAGTGCCGTCCTTCTCCAACCCGTCTTATTGCAGAACTGGGGTTCCTACTACCAGAATGTGATCGCTATCTGGGCCCTGACCCTCTCCTGGGTCTCCAGCTTAAACCCAAGCCTTTCCCACTCAGTTCTGTTCCTCTTTGAGAGTTTTCCAGGAGCCTCTCTGGACTCTTGGACCGGCATCCTCCATCCTCATCAAAGGTCTACTGCCTACTCACCTCCCCAGAGCGATGCCCTTTTTTCTCAGGATGGAACACTTAGCATACAGATCCATAATATCGCACTGTTTATTGCAGGCCGGAGCCTGGGACCATGCATCTAATGATATAAGAAACCAAGATCTGTGTGAGCTTGCAGAGAATGTGACAGTGGGAAGAGGCCAAGGGATGACTGCCCTTTGAGTCTTTACTAGTAGACACCTTAATGTCCCACTTGGTGTCAGGAACTGAGTTAGGTGCTGTTGGAGAGAGGCAGGGTCCATCTCTCCATCGTGGGGAGCTCACAGCTTGGAGAGGCATTTAAGGGGGATGTCTTCTCTGAGAGGTGATGTCCAAGCAAGGACGGGAACACTGAGGAGCCTTGCAAGGGTCTAATCCAGGAAGCTCTTTTGGACATGCTCTGCCTGTACTCAGGAAGTAGACACCTCTAGGTCCATTCTACAGATGGACACATGAGCTGTTCTGGTTCCCAGGTTCAGGGGTGCAGTTCTCATCTGTTCCATCACCAAGTTGGGCACTTGACCTCTGCCAAGGCTTTCCATTCAAGGTTATGACTACAGGTGGGTGACAACAGCCTGGACCCTGCCTCCAGTCAGCACTACATGCATTGCATAATCTTGGATGTGAGGGAAAGAGCTGCCCTAAGATTTTGGAATCTGACCCTCTCTACTCTTTTGGGTCTAAGACTATCCTCTGGTAGCCCAAGAGATAGGGCCTGGCCCTGCAGTTGTCATTTGCATCCTAGGGCTACTATCTACAGATAGATGGCTGCTGGAACACGGGTGGGCAAGGTAAAAGGTCCTCTGGGATACCGTGCTGGGTCTCCCAGCCCTGCCATAGATAGTGTTTCACGGTGCTCAGGTGCCAATACAGACATCTATGAGATGACCGGGCTGCTGAAGGGAAGGTACATTGTGTCAGCATGACTAGAGGTAGGACATAGTGGCCACCTATGCTCATGTTTGAGGCTGGTACAAGCCACAGGGTAAAAGGCTGACAGGGGACCCCCACCCTGCCCCTCTGCAGTCCATTCTCTGTAAGAAACACTGGCTGCCTCTGTCCCTGAGTTTCCCCATACCTAGTACGTGGTAGGAGTCCCATAGTCCGTGTGGATGCTTACCTGGATATACCCAGTCCTATAATTGCTATCCCATAGGACCTGGGAGGCTCAGAAGAGAAGGTTGAGGTGTGTGTCTTCCGATCCCCTCTCAACTGACAGAGCTCAGGGATAGGCTACAGCTTCTAGAACTCCTGAGTTCCCTCACTGTACTGGATTATACCCACCCTCTCTGTCTCAGGCCCCAGGTCCTCTGCACCTGCTAGGATGTCTGAAGCCCTGTTTGCACCAGGGTTGCCTTTGGTACTCTCTAGCCAGTAAAGGGATCTATGTATTCAGGCCCTGCAGTTCTGTTGCTAGTCATCCTCCTTTGGTCCAGAGATACACTTAGTAGGGCCCACTTTTCTACCCTTGATGAATGCATAATTCATTGGCCCTGGTGGATTTGACTTGTGACAGAGCAGAGGGGTTTCTTGGGGCTCTGGGTGCACCAGGCCAGAACAGCTATGCTCAGTAGGGACACAGGCCTTGTCTGATGCATAGCCTGAGGGGAATGAGGACACAGGCGGGAGAAGCCAGCCTAGACAGCCAACCTATGCACCTACAGCGCATAGAGCTGCCTCCAGAAAGAGGAGTGGCCCTGGGGCCTCCCTAAAGGCTAGACCCTCAGGTTGTGGAGCTCCCTAGTGTCTTCCACACTCCAAGCCTCTCCTGCCCATTTGACATGGGTCCAGCAGGAAGAGGAGCAGGCCTATCCAGCACCCTCTATGTAACACTTCCTCCTCATAGAGACATTCATTGCTTAAAGACAATCCCCAGCCTTGGCCCTGAGGTGAGATAGCCCAGGCCCAGGAGATTGGAAGCCACCCTGTTGGACTTCCGCTTCAGAGCCTTCCAGGGGCAGCACTATGCCTCATGGGCCAGGCCCCTCTAGGCTTCCCAGTATTGGTGCATTCATCTTGGATTCCCATGACTACTGAATACCAACTACATGCTAGGCTCTGCTCTGGGTGTCAAAAGCAAACAATACAGAAAATCCTGTCTTCCTAGAGTCTCTATTTCAGGTGAGGACGGACAAAACAGGAACCAGGCAGTTCATGCAGACTTGGAAAGCTGGTGCAGAAATGAGGTGCAGGAAGTCATGGAAGTGTTGCAATCACAGAAGCCTCATTTGAGCAGCTCTAAGGAGGCGGACAAGAACCAGGGACACTGGAATTAAGAGAAGAGACCAGAAGGTATCTCAACTCTTGGTCTATTGGGAGAAGGGAGAAAGATACAGGCGGAGGAATGAACATTGGGTGCTCAGGAGAGGGAGGAGGCCAACTAGGAGATACAGCAGCTGTCCAGGTGAAAGGAAGCAGTAGGGCCTTGACCATGAGGCAGGGAGAGGAAATCAGCATCTGCTCTATAGAAGGGTTTCTTTGTTGGCTCCGCAGATAGTACCAGATCAGAGCTCAGTAGTGAAATTGCAGGGGGCTATCTGAGACAGCTGGACTAGTGGTATCTGATGGGACAAGAGGTAGGTGCTCTGTGGGAGGAAGGAGCCTAGGGAGGAAGACAGAGCTCAGCGTTGCATGTGCAAGTCCAGTGTGCGCCTGCCTAAGATATTAGTGAATAGTAGTGACTGAGTTGGGGGTCCAGGAGACAAGGTCACCTGCCATAGAAGTAGTACATCATTCTCACTCAGGGTTTTGTCCCAATCAGATTGGGTGAAACCAGGGCTGGGAGTACAAAGCTTATACACAGAAGAGGGCTAGAGGTTGAGACCTGGGGGTTCCTAACATTATGAGGCTTCATTGAAGGCGACCCAACAAAGGAGACTGAACAGTGGCCATCTGAAGACAGAGGCCAAGAGAGAGGAGCCTGGGAGCCCTGAAGAAAGTGTCTTATGAGAGGGGTGACCATGAGGCTAGGCACCTTGGCTGATGCATGGGGTGGAAGACAGAAGCCATGGTGAGACATCGGGTTTAGCAATCTGACCTGGACAGCAGTCATTTCAGTGAAGAGGGGGTGAGTATTATTTCAGTAATCGAGTCAGGATGGTGTCGACAGAGGAGTGGGCGGAAGTGAAGGAAGAGTGTTGCCTGTGTATCTGTCCAGGTGATGGGAAGGGCACTGGAGAAAAGATAATCTTGAATTAACTTCAACTGAGGCAGTGTTAATGATCCTTCTCTCACATCAAACCGAACGAACAATCAGTAAATCCCAGAGGCACTGGAGACTTAGGGGGAAGGAAACACAAAGATGGCTTTCTTCACGGCTTGGGAATCAGCAGATTTATGTATACAGCAAAGTGTGCACAGAGGATTGCTGTGAGTTCCAGGTTAGTCTGAGCTTTAGTGTGGGACATTTTCTTAAAAACAAACAAACAACAAATTGGTCTGAACAATCACAGACAAAATCTCAAACACAATTATTTAGAACAGATGCCTGGCACCTGCCGTCACCAGGGAATTACAGATTGAAACAACAATGAGACACCACTGCACACCTACTAGGTAGCCCAAATCCAAAAGGGTGATGACATTGGTTTAGGGCAGGGCAGGGAGGTAGTGGGCAGTCCCACTCATTGTGGTAAGGGTACAGAATGTTGTAGCCACTTTGGAAAACAGTGTGGTGTTCTCTTTCAAAACCAAATGTTCTTTTGCTATACAATTCAGCAATCGTTCTCTTGGGTATTTACTCAGGGAAGTTAAAGGCTTAATGAGGCACGGAAGCCTGTGACGGTGAGGAGGCAGAGGCAGGAAGGGGAGTTGGAGACCAGTCTGGGCCACTAGACCCAGAAAAAAATGAACAGAAGAGAAACTTATGTTTGTGCAAAAAATTTATACATGCAGCATCGTGAGGACTTTATTCACAGTCACCCCAACCTGAAGGAACCCAGAGAGGTCTTTCAGGGAGTGGTTGGATAAAAATGTGGTATACATCTACAAAGTAGGATAGCGTCCAGTGTGACAATGAATCAAGCTATGAGGTATGACGTAAGCACCCAGAGATGCACACTGCTGACTGAAAAGGAAAAACAATTCCTGTAATGTAGTGATCTGGGAGAAGGGTGGGAGAGGGAGGCAAGCATGTACCCAAAGGCTGGGGCTTCTTTGTGATGGTGACATTCTTCTGACACTGTCACTGGTGATGGAAATGTGACATACAAGAGGCAGAGGGGAGCAGTCAAGGCCCCAGAGGCAGTCTGCAGGCTGCAAGGCTCCCTTTGGTCCTGTGCACCTTGAGATCCTAGTAAAGGGCGAATAGGAGTAGAGTAGGGCTCATGTTGTCTCGGTCCCTCTGAGCCAGTTCACAGGCCCTATTTCTTTTCCCTAGCTCCATCAGGAGACTGGAAATGTGTGTGAAGGCCTCTGGTTGGAGGTTTCTGGGACTACAGACCTGCAGGACGTTGCCTCTGCTCCTATCTCATGTTAACTGGCCCAAGTTCTGGTAGGGAACCTCTGTCCCTCACTGCCATGATGCAGGGTCAGGCAGATCTCAGCTTTGGCTGGGCTTTGCTGTCAGCTCATAGCTTTCCCTCTGCATGCTGCCTCTTCAAGGTGCCCTCCACACTCCCCAGCCCCACTGTCCTCTGCTCTCTATCTTTTTCTGGCTCCCAGGCCCTGGCTCCTGTGCAGCCTCCAGCCTCCATTCCACTTTCTACAGAGGACTGAGTATAAACTAGGGGCATCAGGTTGGGAAGAGACACGTTTGTGTGCGTGTGTGTGTGTGTGTGTGTGTGTGTGTGTGTGTGTGTGTACAAAAGCCTTCCTTGAAGTCAGCCTCCCGGCCTTGCTACCTTTGCTTGTAGGCTCTGAGACCCCTATCCCATTAGCTGTCATTAAATAACACAAGGAGGAAGCATGTCCAGACCCCCTTGACCCCCACAGAGCACTAAGATGCCTATAAGCTTTCTTTGTGCAGGAGAAGGGGGCTGTGCAGGGTAGGGAATGAAGGAGAGGATGGAGCTAGAAGGTTGCAGGTGCCCCAGTGCTAAGTGGAAAATGGTTTCACCCCAACCTCCAACCTTGTGATGAGGTGCTGAGTCACACCATCCCTCCTCCTCCTCCTCCTTGCCCCTCCCCCTCCTGCCTGAATCACTGATCTGAGACCTGGAGGCCCAGCTACCCTAAGGCCCTAGGAGGAAGGAGGCGTGGCTTCCTGGCACCCAACAAGTTTCCCTACAAGTTTTTCAGGGGGTATCTAAGGCCATCTGAGAGAGTGAGCTACAGGTCAACTGAAAGGAGGGACCTACTTAGCTGATGAGGGGAAGGGCAGGGTTGGGGCAACTAGCATATAGTTAAAGCAGGAGGCTCCCCTTAGTACAAAGAAAAGTAACTGAGATCTACCTTCAGCCTTCATGATGTTCTGTTCAAGATTCCCAGGGAATCTGCTGGTCTCTAGTGATTGTCATAAACTTAGAGGCCACCTTGGTTTCCAGGAACAGCAGAACCCTGCAGACAGGTCACCCCACAAGGAGATCACCCCACGCCCAGCAAGAACAGTCACCTTCAAATCACCTTAAGAACCAGAAGTGATATACTGGACAGTAAGACCCACAGTTGGACCAGAACCTAGCTCACCTCTCACCCTGACAATTCCTCCTGTTTAAACCCAAAGCTCTCACCAGTGCCCTGAAGGTAGGCTTCCCATCTTCCCAACATGAGTTTAGGGATCCATTTTTTTTTTTTTTTTTTTAGGTTTTTCAACACAAGGTTTCTCTGTGTATCTCTGGCTGTTCTGGACTGGCTTTGTAGACCAGGTTGGCCTTGTACTCACAGAGATCCACCTGCCTCTGGCTCCTTGAGTGCTGGGATTAAAGACATGTGCCACCACATCCAGCTAGGGATCCTTTCTTGATGCTTAACTATTACTTCCTTTTGTTGTTTCTTTGGGGTGAGTGGTCAGTGGTGACATGCTGGCAATCCAGAGCTGGACCGCTGGCTTTGGACTGATTACTAGTAGGGTATACAGGTGAAAGCAGACACAGGAGGGGAACTGGTGAAGAGAAATTCAGGGTCCCAGTGGCCCATAAACCCTCTGGAGAGGTTGAGCTTAAGGGTCAAACCCTGGGCTGTGGCCTTCCTCCATCTTGACTGTTCCAGGAGAACTGGACATCTGTTGGTCATACGGATACCCCAGGAGCCCACAGACACACATGCCTTATAGGCCACTACAAAATGGCTTGATAGGTGACTTGTAATCTTCCAACTTACCCACTTGGGAGAACAAGTTCAAGAGAAATCAAGAAAAAAGGGGAATCTGTCCAAGAGAGGGGATGAAGGTCAAGATGGCCAGCATATACAGACCCTAAGGGGCAGAAGTCTCCAGGAACCTGGAAGGTAGGGAAGGCTTGAAAGCAACCTAGAGATGGCAGGGCTAACTGGTAGACCATGAATGGTGCAGGTGAGCATGAAGCTGGGCTGGGGAAGGCAAGAGGCACATTTACTTCACTCCACTTACTGCCTGGACAAGTCTGTGGTGGAAGTTTAAATTTCTTTAGAAACATGGTTCTGGGGCTGGAGAGATGGCTCGGCGGTTAAGAGCACTGGCTGCTCTTCCAGAGGTCATGAGTTCAATTCCCAGCAACCACATGGTGGCTCACACCATCCATAATGAAATCTGGTGCCCTCTTCTGGCCTACAGATATACCTGCAGACAGAACACTGTATGCATAATAAATAAATCTTTAAAAAAAAAAAAAAAAGAAACATGGTTCTGTTGAATGAATGTGGTTTTTGTTTTGGTCTCAAGTATGATCTTGATCAACAAGAAATACCTTGTACAGAGGGCGTGAGGTTGGCCAATTGGAAAGCATCCTGGTGCAGATTTTGAGGAGGTATAAATAAAGGCTCTAGAAACACATAGGGACTTTTTGCTTGGCATTGCTTCTCATTGCTGCTTCACTTTGAAAGACTCCAGACAACGCTTTGCCAAAGTTTGCTGCTGCTTAGACTTGCTGAAGATTGAGGCCCATGATGGGCTGAGCCTAAGTTGGGCCCTGTTTGGGGGCCACAAAAGCCACTGCTTCTTCAGCTGTCCTTGCTGTCTTTGCTGTCCTTGCTGGTGCTCACCAAAACTACTTCTGGTTAGCTGTGTTCCTATTGCTGCTGATTATCTGCTCCAGTGTATGCTGTATGGCTGGTCTGATGGAATCCTGACAAATTGCCTTCACAAGCCTATCACCTGTGGGTAGACAGAGCACTTGCATGTGCTACATGTCTTCTTGTCAGCTCTGGGTGTGATGGCAAACTTTTTGTGTACCTAGATGTTGGTAGACACCCATCTAGATATTGCTGTGGAGGTGTTTTCTAATGGGATTAAGATATTTCTCAGCAGTTCATGAGAAAAGCATGATGTGGGAGGGCCATGCCTAATCAGATAAAGACCTTACAGAAAAATGTTTCCCCAGGAGGAAGAAGACCTGCTCCCTTCTTGGAGCTCCAACTGCTCCTCAACTGCAGCCAGTTGTTAAAATAAAATATTCCCTGCATTTAGCTTCTTTGGAATGTTGCTTCTAAAGACTTCTAAGGGCTTTTAAGGACTATGATGAAGACAGACAGACTTTGGAAGGATTCCTAGCAGGTACCTGGACAGTTGAAAGACAAGTAGCAATGTCACACAGTCCCACACTGGGAAGGGAAGTGGGAGGGGCCAGAATCAGGCAGCTGAAAGGCCCAGAAGTAAAGGGCTGATCTTGAGGTAGAAGAGAAGAGGCTTGAACTAAAACTGTGGCATCAAGAGTAGGAGGAGAAGCTGGGCGTGGTGGCACATGCTTTTAATCCCAGCACTTAGGAGACAGAGGCAGGTGGATCTCTATGAGTTTGAGACCAGCCTGGTCTACAAATCAAGTTCAGAACAGCCAGAGATACACATAGAAACCCTGTCTTAAAAACAAACAAACAAACAAACAACCCCCCCAAACCAAACCAAAACAAACAAAAAACAAAAACATCAACAAAGAAAACCCAAACAACCCAACAAGCAAAAACAGAACAGGAGGAGAGGCTTGGGTACAGCAGTGGAGGAGTGCTTGCCTAGAGCACAAGAAACCCTGGGTTCCATCTCCAGGACTGTAAGAGGTGGGGAAGGAAGAGGCAGGATGGGAGACAGGGAGGAGGAGGAATGAAACAAAGGCAATAAACGCTGGAACAAAGAGATGTCACCCTGCTTCCTGTCCATGTTTGTGTCCTATGGCTTCTGGCATAAGAACTACAGCCTGGGGAAGTTAAAACAACACATGCTTATTCTGTTTCAGCTCCAGAGTCCCAGAAGTCCAAACTCAATGACTCTGCATTGCATAGTGTCTCATGAGCTCACTGAGCTGGTTCCAGAGAGGCTCTAGGAGAATCTGTTCCTCAAATCCCAGGCCAAGACCCCACCCTGCACCTCCAAAGACTTTGCTATATTCCCTGCTTGTCCCATCACATCTCCAGTGACCATCTTGCTTTCTCTGGGAGGACCCATGTTTTTACTGTGAGATCCCATATTTTTTCCCAGTTGCCAGGGGTCCAGAAAGGGTCTTCTCAGGATGGGATGCTATTTATCTACTACACTATGGTTGGTGGAAATGGAGAAGGCTGAGTTTGGAGTAGAGAGCATGTGGTACCTAGGAGTTGGATTTGCCACTGGAGTCCCCAGGACCAGCAAGTGGGGATGGAGAAAGGGTAGTGAAATTTGGAGGAGGATGTGATTATTGGCCTTTAAAAAGGGAGTTGAAAGATGAGGAAGACTATGAAAGCCTGAACCCTGATGATAAGGGGATGGGTAGAGGTCAGTGGGGAAACTGATGTGAAGTTAGGTGTCATGGGCCATTGGGGACTGAGTTAGGTGATATGGGCTGACAGGAATAACAGAGGGGACAGGTTCTGGGGATGGGCTGGTGGGCTGGACTTCAGGATAGTCATAAGGATCAGCATAGTGACTTAGCAGGGCTTGCCTGAGTTCACTTTGGGGCCACGTTGGGTGTATCAGGTACCTTAGAGTGTTACCTGAGAGCTCTAGAACTGCCATCTTTGCTTTCAGGACAAAGGCTAAGAGACTTTTTCTGTCCCAAGTTCTTAAACTCCAACATCAACATCACTGTAGCTATGATCACCAACAACATCACTGAAAATAATGACTGCCACCAACATCACTGCAGATATGACCACCATCACATCACTGCAAATATAGCTACCAACATCACTGCAGATATGGCCACCATCACATCACTGCAGATATAGCCACCAACATCACGGCAGATATGGCCACCATCACATCACTGCAGATATAGCCACCAGTCTTTCAACAGGAAAGAGGCCAGTCTGACCTTCATCATCAGCTGCACTGGATCAGACCTCCTTAGGAGATCTTGACTTCCCCACACTGAAGGGACCAAGGCCATCCTGCTCTGCAGAGTGTGTCCCTGCTTTAGAGTGATGGGATAGAAGTCGCCCAACCTCCCTGCTTTATGGTCCCTGACTGTGGTCCAGCTCCTATGCCTTGGGCAGGGCCACATCAACCCCAGGATGACCTTGTCATGGTGGACCTGAGAGAAGAGAGCTGGTTCCTGGGAGGCCAGGGCAGGAGTTCATCCTTCAGGGATGAACAGGATCCTTCCCAGGGAACCTGTTTTGCAGAGGCTCCTGGAAAAGACCTTAATGTCTGCCCTCCACCCGCAGCCACAAGGCCTGTTCCCCAGGGTAGGCCGGTGGTGGCGGTCAGTATCTTTCTGACTTTGGGATGCCAGCTTCCTGTGGCACCTGCCCCTCCTGGGCAGCTGGACAAACGGGTCTGGGGTTACAACACCCCCTCCCTTGGAACAATGACTCAGGAGGAAAGGGAGTGGTGGGTGGGACATGAGTCCCCTCCATCCTTGAAGAGTATTCCAGCTTTTCCAGCCTGTATGGCCCTGGTGGAGGAAGCTGGAAGGATAGGTCAGTCTGTCTCGGAGATAAATTTGACACCCTCCACTTCTCATTGTGGTGAACGAAGCTGGTAGTAACACAGACTGTCCCCTGCGAGTCCCTGCTTCACTTGTAACCATGAAGATAGGTTATCCAGCCCTGTGGGTGGACCCTTCACCTCTACTGACCTCAGTGTCTCTACATGTGTAATGATGAGTGAAGGCAGGGTGGGTGGCCTACCCACTCTGTCCCAGTGTGGTTACATGCACAAAGCTAAGGGACTATGTTGCCAGAGGGGATAGGCAGAGCATGGGAGAAATATAGTATCAGGTTGGGTCACAGAGGCAGGGCCAGAGTGAGTAGCCAGGAAGGAAGAGTGCCCAGGAGCTAGAGTTCAGTGAGTGATGTCCATACACACACAGCTAAGATCAAGGAACACAGTCAGGACATAGGAAAGGGGCTGTAGATGTATAGTTGAACACTTCCCTCCTGTCAGAGTCGCCACAGCTCTAAGAAAAGACATTTATTCAACTTCAGTTATGGTTAGCCTGGAGCCTTTAGAAATCAAGCGCCTCGAAGGCTGGAGGTGTAGCTCCATTGGTACTTGCCTAGTATGCACAAAGCCCTAGACATATCCCTAATACTACATAAGCTGGGTGTGATACACACCTATAATCCCAGCACTCAGGAAGTGTAGGCAGTAGAATCAGAAGTTCTAAGTCATCCTGGTCTACCTAGGGAGTTAGAAGCCTATGCTATTGAAACCTTCCCTCCAAGGGGATCTGGGACAAAACCTTCTGGAATCAAAGTCTCAGGACAAGAATTCTGTGGCTAGTTGTCACAATGAGGATGTAAAGCTTGGGCAAGAGTTAGATTTCATGTTTGGGCCTGAGCAGGGCCTCTGGTTTCTATACCCTGCCTCTAAGAGAGAGAAGATGGGAGGCAAGAGGACAGAGGTCACAAGAGGTTCCCAAACCTGAGTCCATAGGACTCAGGCATACCAAAATGCCATCCTGTGAGGTACCATGTTCTGAGCCCCAGCAATGGCAGGTTGAGCTGTGGATGCTGCAGAGAAGGGTGTGGCTCTGTTTCCAGTCTGGGCAGGTCAGAGGTTGCTGGCAATGCTGGAAACAGGGTCCCATGGTGGTCACAGCCCAGACACTGTATCTCTCTATCTCTCATGCTTTTCTGCATTTGACTTTCAGGTGCTACTCTGTCTGTGAGATAGCGTCACCTTCAGGAGTCAGTGAGCAGGAAGAGGATGATGGGGCTCTCCATGATCTCATCAGGCCTGTCTTTAGGGCTATTCTTGGGATGACCTGGAGTCCAATGGGACTGAGACAAAGGGTCTCTGTATGGGGTTCTGTACAAGTATAGCCGAAGTCGATGCCTATCCCATCCCATAACTAAGGTCTCTTCGGGGTTATCCCCTCATTACAGGGCAATACTATGTGGGCATCCAAGCAGGCTCTTGCACACAGAAAGAAAGTCAGGCTTCTAAGCACAAGGCCAAGGGACAGCAAGAAAAGGAATGGGCAGGGCTCTGATAGCTTCACTCAGCCACAAGGCCTGCAGACTGAGCACTGCAAAGGGATGGTCACATGTGTTGTGCCCAGGGGAGAGTGTGCTGTGGGACACTTAGCTGGGACAGACTTTAGCAGTGGTTGTGATGAGAGCCTGGCCCCAGTCTCTCACACTAAGTGTGCCTGAGGACAGAGAAAGGCCACTTCCTCCCTGGTGTCCATCACCATGTGATTGTTGTCCCAAGGGTGCTGACCTCTGAGCACATGACCTGGGCTCTTTTTGCAGATTGCATGCCAGCCAGCAACTTCCTTCCCTTTCTGGAAGCTACTTTTGCTGCCCCTACATTGGGACAATCATGTGATGGTAGTCTTGGCTCCTCGACCCCAACCCTGAACCTCAGGAAGGCAGCCCTTCCTTCTCTTGACCTCAGATGACCACTCCACATACATGCACTCCACATACAGAGAACTGAATCTCTCCACTGGCCAGAACCTTTTCAAAAGTGATTCCTACCCGTGTGCTCTGCTGACTGACCTTTGACCCGGGCTTTTCCCGCCTTAGCTGACTGGCTTGTCAGGTCCTTCCACTGAAAGGACCACAGTGGATATCCGCTTTCAACTAGGATATGTCCACAGAGCTATTCCAAGGAGTGCAGAGAGGTACTGTCATCCTGGTCTGTTTTCTATGGATCTGTGGTCACTGATAGCCACTGTCAATGCAACAGAGTCTAGACTCATACAGAAGTCACACCCGTGAATGTCTCTTTGGAATCTTCTAGATTGGATTAATGGGGATTGGAGGAACCACTCTAAATATGAGTGGCCCCATTCCAATGCTGCAGGATCCCAGACTAAAGGAGAAAACAAACAGCAGTAGTGTTTATCTTGCTTTGTTTCCTGTAGGCGGATTAAATGTGATAAATGTAATAAAAAGCTGCCTCATGCTCCTGCCCCCATGACTTGCCCACTATGACAGATTTTACCTTCACACAGTAAGCCAGGGCTCATGGTGGTGGCACATACCTTTAATCTCAGCACTTGGGAGGCAGAGGCAAGCTGATCTCTGTAAGTTCCTGGGCCAGCCTAGGCTACATAGTGAAAGCCTGTCTCAAAGAGAAACCAAAACATGGAATCAAAAGGAAGCCTTGCCTCCCCTAAGTTCGCTTTTGTCAGGTTTTTTTTTTTGTTTGTTTGTTTTTTGTTTTTTCCACAGCAGTGGGCAAAGCAACAGATACAGGGTCTGGCCTGCCAATTTCAAATGTGGATTTGAGTAGGATGTAAGAAGTCTAGAATGGGAAGTGACATTGCAGACCCCAGAGGGGACACCAAGGTGAACTTAAGATGAGAGGCAAGAGTCACCTGTGAATGATGGCCACCAGCTGCCTTCACACCCAGAGACCACACCGTGGCTACTGGACCATCCAATCTCATCCTCTCCACCCTGGCCCAAGGGGCAGGCAGAGACTTGTCCTCGTGCCCCAGATGAGGACATTTATGCCACCCACAGGAGGAAGTTGCCCAAGGACATGGCATCTCTTGGTCTGGACTCTTTTTTTTTTTTTTTTTTTGGCCACTTGTGCAATTTTGAGGAAGTCCTGGTCCCCATTAGGGTTGTGGCTAGGCTCTCCCCTTTAGGAGCTTTATCTATGAGTCAGGGGTCAGAATCCCTGATGGACAAAGGGTTCTGGCACCGTAGTGTAGGATGTCCTAGCCAGAACCCACAACACAGTGCCTCATCCTGGGACACCAGAGTGGAGCTCTCGGGTCCTGCCTTTCTGCCTCTTGCTATGCCTGGGCAGGAAGACCCTACCGATCCTGAGCCAGAGAGACTCAAGCCCACAAACAATACTCAGCCACATACCACTGCTGGATTAGGAGGAAGACCCACACCCTGAGGCCCATTGAGGCCTTCGCAGTTCCACTGCCACTCACCCATATGGATATCCTCTACCTTCTATCTCTGCCCCTCCCACTTCTCAGTTTGCTGTCTTGTCCTGGGCTGTAATCAGCATCCAAAGATGCTTATATGATCCTGAGAATCAGAGGTTAAGGAGTCCGTAATATGCACTGCATTTGAATCAGTCTCTCATTGCAAGGCTTGAGTTCTGTCTTGATTCCCATGATTATATCCACTCAGTGCAGTGTGGTGATGTTAGGATCTACCTTATGCAAGCTCTTGTCTATCAGACTTCTGGAAACTCCCAGGGCTCCTGGAAACAAGAGAAGAGCCTCCTAGATCCAAAGCCGTTATAGCCCCAGCCTGCCTTGATCACATGGTGGACCTACCTGGCAAGTGCAGATCTCTCTGCCCATCTTGCTGTCTGAGGACACTGCAGTGTCCCCCAACCAACTCTCTTATCAAGACATCAGACATCTTTTGTTCCCATCCCCTGTTTTTAGCAAGTGTTTATCAACATCTTTTTTGAAGTCTGATTGTATGCAGTAAGATGAACATGTTGGGGGTGTAGACACCTGAGACATTCTGGAATGTGTCCCATGGCACGATCCCCCATACTATATGCTGCTTCCTTCCCACCCCCAAAATGTTCCCCAGCAGACTCTGATCAGCTTGTGCCTGCAGATCAGCTTAAGTTTTGTATAAATGGAGCCAGACATCATGTGTCTGTCCTTGTCTGGCTTCCTGCACTCAGCGTGATTATTTTGAGATGTATCCACACTGCCTGGTATTTCACTGCATTTGTTTTCCACACTGCAGTAGCAACTTGCTGGTACTTAGTGGCTTAAAGCAATAAGAATGCATTGTGAAGGTCAGAATTCCTAAGGGGTCACTGAATCCAGTTGGTGTCAACTGGATTACAGGAGGAAACCCCTAGCTACTTCCTCCCCACTCCCAGGCCTCTGTGTCCCTTGGCTCTGGGCCCAATCCCCCTGCAGAGCAGGCATTACCCATGGGAGCACTGATGTCACAGAGTCAGATACACCTCCCAGGCCTGGACTTCAGTTTTTATACATACCTCATGATCACATTCCTCATTCTGTTATCCTTGATAATCTCCCATGGTGAGGTCAGCTGCTTAGCGACCTGAATTCCTTATACAGTTCTAATTCCCAGCTGTGGGGAGCTAACACATACAGGTTCCCGGAGGCTGGGGCATAAACTTGCTTGGGGGTCATTCTGCCCACCACCCTCAATACCTCATTAGTTCTAATTGCTGAATAGTTTTCCGACATGCATAAGCCACATTTGGATTACTCGTTTAAAGTGTCTGAGGTCATTTGTTGGATCCCAGGTTGACACTGTTACAAGGGAAGCTGCAGGAATTTTCACACTCAAGCCTTCTCTGGGGCTTATGGTTTTATTTCTGTACAAAAGGTAGTGGGGGCTGAGGGACACAGGGTAAAAACTTGGGTAACTTTTTAAAACATTCAAGTGGTGTCTATAACGCCCTCCCCATCCTCCCCACCATTTAGTCTAGCAAGTTCAAGTCTAGCCATTCTGACCAGGTTGTGTGACACAGTGTGGGGCATCCTTCAGGCTCTGATTTGCATTTCCCTAATAGGCTATCGAGTCATGAGATGTGTTTACTCACATGTTCCCCTATTTATTTGTTGGATTGTTTTGTCTTACTATTGAAAGAATTCTTTATAGATCTAAGCCCTTTTTCAAATCTAATATCCTAGCCTGTGGCTTTTCATTCTTCTGATTGTGTGTTTCAAAGAAGACGTTTTCTGTTGTTGTTTTTGTTTTTTATTTATTTTTCCCCTCTGTAGACCCTATTGGTGTGGAACTTACTAAGTAGCCAAGGCTGGCCTTGCACTCATAGGAACCCTACTGCCTCAGTTTCTTGAGTGCTAGGGTTAGAGGTGTAAGCTACCATCCCCATATTTTTCTAAAAAGAATTTTACAAGTTTATTGGTTACTTTTATTTAATTCCATTTATATACTGTATTTTAAGAGATTTTTGCTAAATTCAAGGCAAGTATCATGGTTAGCTTTAATTGTCAACCTGAGAGGACCATGAATCAACAGTATCAGTGGAGGACTGTCACTGTTGGGTTGGCCTTGATTAATTGGTGTGAGAAGAGTCAGGCTACTGTGCACAGCACCATCCTTAGGCAGGGGGACCCGAGATAAACCCCAAGTGCGTGTTAACCCATGTGTGTTTTGGGATTTGACCTGCTAGTCTGACTGGAGAGATCTGCATTTATGCCTGAGACTGTCAGCCTCTTACAGAGTCTTTGCCTGGCTGTGGAGTCAGGACCGTGCTAGCCTCTGAACAAGCTGGGAAGACCCAGCCTCTCACCCTTGAGGAACAATTCCTTGGCAGTTGCTGTCACCCTTCACATGTTGGGAGGTACATACCTGCAGAGCCATCTGAGGTTTTCCTTGTAGGAATATTCTGTGTGTTGCATGTTCACCATGTATGTGGAGGCCAGAGAACAACCTTAGGTGGTATTCCTCAGAACCATCTACCTCCTTTGAGGCAGTTACCTCCTGTAACTGGCCAAGGAGTTTGAGCTGGCTGGCTAGTGAAACCCAGGGATCTGCCTGTCTCCACCCCCCTAGCGCTGTGACTACAAACACACACACCATTACACCTGGTGTTTTTCATGGGTTCCAGGTTTATTTTTTATTTTTGTAATGAACACAGTCCTGTTCTTTATAATTGTTAGAAAAAGTACCAAGTTCTCAGCATAAAGGAGGCTTGTTTTCCCCAGAGGGACAGAAGGTAGGAATAAGAGACAAAGACAGGAGATAGAGGATGAGGAAGAAGGGGAGGGTAAAAATGGAAAGGGAGGAGGGGTATTTGTCCTAGAGTGGGGACAAAGGACTACCTCTGGATAGAGAGGAAACAGATGTGGCATATAGGGAAATGGCAGTTTACAAAAGTACAAGGGGAAACCCCATGTTAGAAAGAGGTGTTTAACTGGGCATATTAATTAGGTGAGCCAAAGGGGTATTTTGATTGCTGGCCTTAATACTGGACCTTGGCAGTCAGCCTCAGGAGGAGGAAATGGCCAAATAAGGGAAAAGACCTTGGTGGGTAGCTTTAGGAATGTCATCTAGCAGGTTTTGTTAATTAGTTAGCTTGTTTTTTAAAAAGCAAGGCAGAGGGAATTGGGGAGAAGGGCAAGGCCTGCCAGAGCCACATGCTCGAGTGAGTTAGTGTCCTTTCAATAATTGTAAAAGAACAGGAAGTAACTACAAGGAGCCAGTCCATGCTCCTGCCTAAGTCGACAGAGGAACCATCCTAGCCACTGAGGACAGATGTGGCTGTAGCTGTATGTTTATGAGGGAAGTTGAGTACTTAAGAATATTCCTTCAGGACTGGGAGATGTACTGGTGGGTGAAGTCCTTGCCTTGCAACCATGAGGACCTGAGTCTGGTAGAGCCACAATGCACAAAACCCTGGGTTCCAGCCTCGGCACCACGTTAACCAGTGTGATGGAGCACACTTGGGAAGTAGAGACAGGAAGATCAGGAATTCAAGGGCATTCTCAGCTACAAAGAGGGTTTGAAGACAGCCTGAACTACATGAGACCCTTCTTTCTTTCTTTCTTTCTTTCTTTCTTTCTTTCTTTCTTTCTTTC
>CAJQZJ010037474.1:256197-310670 GCA_907164525.1 Lophiomys imhausi
TTCTTTCTTTCTTTCTTTCTTTCTTTCTTTCTTTCTTTCTTTCTTTCTTTCTTCCTTCCTTTCTTTTTTTTTTTTTAATTAATTCCTAGGTCCCATTAAAGAAGGTTAGGTAACTGGCTCCATGAGGCTTTTCTTCTCCAATCTGTGCTGAGTTAGGAAATGTTTCACATGTAGTTTTGTTTGCATTGCGTTCAGAATGCTTCCTGCTTTCCTGCTGGTGGTCTCTGGCTCCTGTCTGCTAATCTCAGTTACATCACTTCAGTGATCTGCTGCTGTGTAACAACTGCAACTAGACATCGAAGTGCCAACCCCTCCCAGTCGTTGCTGCACAGTGGTCAGAGGACCAGGCTGGGCTCTGGGATCAGGGCCTCAGCTGCTTGTGCTTATCCTGGATCATGGGGTCTACTCCCAAGATTCTGTTTGTGGGTAGAACAAGCAAGCCCTTGTGGTTGCAAGACTGATATTGTAACAGATCTCAAAAAAAAAAAGAAAGAAAAGAAAAGAAGGGGCTATGGAAAGATGACTTAGCAGTTAAGAGAGCTTGCAGTGCAATCAGACAATCAGACTGGAGTCCATATCCCAGCCCTCATTCAACAAGCCAACATCTTGTATACCCCAGATCCAAGGAGGATAGAGACAGACAGATTGCTGGGCTTGTTGGCTTCCACACTAACTGGGAAAACCCAAGCTTCAGGTTCATGGAGAGACCCTGCCTTAAAGAAGTAGGTGGGGGTGATAGAGGACATATGAAGCCCTCCTCTGAGCTCTGTGTACACACAAACATGCACACCCACATATGGATATATATATATTCATATACACATATATATGTATATATATACATATATATTCATAAAAAGGAGAGCTGGGTATGGTGTCATACACCTGTAATCCCAGCACTGGGAAGCAATGAAAGGAGAATCATTTGTTCAAACTCAAGATGAGCCTGGGCTACATGACATTCTGTCTGCAGAAACTGCATTTAGAAGAAGCTTGTGAGATTGGGTCAGACCGTAGATGCCTCTCTCTTACCCTGACTCCTGCTTGCCTTCGGCTAATTACCAGGATCCACAGAGCCCCCAAATTAATGCTTATGAGATTGATGAAGTGGATTCTGTTCTTGTGGGTAGACCACCATGGGAGTTTCTCTGGTGCTGTGCATTGGCCAGGGATGATGGGGTGATCAAGTGCTAAACCTTCCTGACATACTGCTGCTGTACTCCTTCCATTGAGAGACAGAACTGAAGAATTCTCTCACCTCAGACATCCCATAATCCCCCTGTTCACCTCTATGCTAATGGTGCTGTCACCTAGGCTTTGCTTTATGCACATGTTTAGGAGCTGGAATCATGATAGGTTATCTTCTTTCATTCAACACGTACGTTTCCATCATTTCCTTTCATGACCTGACCTCTTATTTCTATCATTTGGTTTTATCATAGGCTATTTTTCTATTCACTTAATAAAAGACATTTTGTTTTCTTTTAAAACATGATAATAATGAATAAAGTGACTATTTCATATCCGTTGTTGTGACAAAATACCAGAATGAAAATCAATTTAGGGGAGAAAAGGATTTACTTCGGTTCACAATTCCAGGTTACATCCCATTATGATGGCAGAGAAGTAACAGCCTCAGGAGCTTGAGACAGCTGGTCACATCACATGCACAGTCGGGAGCAGAGAGAAATAAATGCACGCTTGCCTGTTTGCATGCGCCCATCTCAATTTCTTTACTCCTAGTTTAGGATGCCCTGCCTAGGGAATGGTGCTGCCCACACTGGGCTTGAGTCTTCCCACATCAGCTATCAATGCAAGCTGTCACAGATGTGCCCGTGGGCCAGTCTGATCTAGACAATTCTTTAAATAAGACTCTTCCCAGGAGATTCTATTTTGCATCAAGTTGATAGTAAAACTTCGCTGGTACAGTTGCTTTCACTATGTGTGTTCAGGTTTTTGTTTGGACATCTGTGAAGTTGCTAGATGGATTCTCTGATGGTTATGGAGGTTAAGATTTAGAAGAAACTGCTAGACTGTTTTCAAAGGGGCCTTACCATTCTGCTTGCTCATCAGTGGTGAGGGATGCTTTCTGCTGTATGACATCCTTGTCAGCCCTTGGTGGTGTCACTGTTTGAACATTAACTATTCTAATATGTATGCTGTGGCATCTCATTGTTGCTTTAGTTGTCATATGACACTGAGCATCTTTTCATTTGCTTATTTTCCAACTGCATATCTTTGTTAGTGAGACTTCCTTCTATGCCTTTGCCTGTATTAGAAGATATCTATAGGCTATGTTAGTGTTTGTACGTGCTGGCAACCCCTCTCGACTGGGTCATGGGCTCAGCCTCACTCATTTGTGATTTGAGAAAAATCTTTATTGTATTTATTTATTAGAGAGAAGGAGAGAGGGAGAGAGGGAAAAAGAATCACAGGTTGAGTGAGTAGGTCAAAGGGTAACTTTGGGAGGGATCTTCTTTTTCTTTCCACCATGTGAGTCTTGGGATCAAACTAAGTCATCAGACTCAGCAGCAAGTACCTCTACCCACAGAGCCATCTTCCCAGACCCTTTACAATGCTTTATGGATTGTTTATAGACTTTGAGAGTCAAGCACGTTATCAGATAAATGTTTTACAAAAGTTTTCTGCCCAGAAACTTAAAAACGTTAAAAAATTATTGTTGTATGTTTGTTAGTATTTGCCTGCATGTATATATAGGTACCACATCTACAGAGGCCAGAAGCACATTAGATCCCCTGGGATTGGATTTACAGACAATTGTGAGCCATGATGTGGGTGCTGGGAATGGAACTTGAGTCTTCTGCAAGAACAACCAGAGCTCTTAACTGCTGAGCCATCTCTCCAGCCTCTTGAAGTTTCAAATTTTAATGAAGCCCAGCTCATCAACCCTTCCTTCACAGTTAGTATCTTTGGTGTCTTGCCTAAGTCATCAACAAAGTCAAGGTCAGCTAACCTGTTCCTCTGAGTTGGTTATCTTGGGGGAATTTTGTGTGTTTGTTGTACATCCGTGATACATTTGTCTAACTATTATCTGTTTATCTGCCTGTCTGGTTATTGTGGTACTAGGGTCATATCCAGGACTTTACTTGTGCTAG
This sequence comes from Lophiomys imhausi, assembly GCA_907164525.1. NCBI lineage: Eukaryota > Metazoa > Chordata > Mammalia > Rodentia > Muridae > Lophiomys > Lophiomys imhausi. Next base: position 259,314 of record CAJQZJ010037474.1, read on the forward strand.
CTAGGCCTGTCCTTTTCTACTGAGCTGCAGCCCAGCCCTGGGATACACGTTGAAGTGAGTTTTGAAGTCAGTGCCTAGAATTCTTCTTTTTAAATTGCGCTTTGCCTGTTGAAGTCCAGGTGTGTGGCACCGTTTCTGACAAATCTACTACTCTTTCTTCCTTGGTCAAGTCCAATGGATTCTGATATGTGAGCCTCTTTGAAGGTTACAGAAATTCTATTGGGTTATTTGCCTGTCCTTTTGCCTGTACCATGCAATAGTTTTGTAGTCTTAAAAATTTTTATTTATGTCTGTGTGGGTGCCATGTGTGTGCAGTGCCAGAGCAGCCAGATGTTACAGAAGACTGTGAGATGCCTAATGTGGGTACTGAGAACCAAACTCAGATCTTCTGCAAGAACAGCAAGTGCTCTTGACCACTGAGCCAGCTCTCCAGTTCCTGTGTTAAGGCTTGAGGGCAGGTACTATCAGTCACCGAAGTGTTTCTCTTTCATATTGTGTTGGCTGTTTGGGGGTCATTTGCCTTTTCATATAAATTTTACACACTGTTAGTCTCAGAATACTTGACTTATAGAAGTCTTGTTATGTTGGGGCTCAAGAGGCTGCTCCATAGTTAAAAGCACTTGTTGCTCTTGCAGAGGGGTAAAGTTCAGTACCCAGGACCCATAACAGATGGTTCACATCTGTAACTCTTCTGGCCTCCACAGATACTAAGCATGCACATGGTGAACAGACATATAAGCAGGGAGAACATCCATATACATGAAAAAGGAATGACTGGAAAAACTCATTCTTTGGTTGCTTCAACTCTGGATCTATTTGAGATGTAAGGACAGAGAATTGAGTTTGAATGGGTTAAATGGGAGAAAAATGGTTCTAGCCAGTAAACATGTTTCTGGGGTGCAGATAGAGCTCACCCACCCCTCCTTGGGTGTTCAAGGAAGATTTTATATACAATGGACCAGTTCCAGTTGTGAACACAGACTACCCAGATCTGAGCTCACTTCCCCATGATCCATCCCAGGACACTTGACCTCAGAAAAGATGAATAAGGAGACACACATCCCAAGCCTTGGGCAGTCCTTGTGAATCAGAGTGAGAGTCCCAGAACCGGAGCAGGTGGAGGGCCCCTGTTTCCAGCAGCAACATGACTGGGCTTGAGGCCCTAATTTGCACTGGGACACAAGAGCAAACACAGTCTGTGTCAGAGATCCTATCTCTGGCCTTGCTACAGAGGGGCACTTCCTTAAGGAAGGACACAAGTACAAACTTACCTGCCTTGGCTGTAGTGCTAGCAGTCTGTAGCCCTGGAAGGAAGCCAGGGAAGTAATAGCTTTGGCTGGAGAGGTCGGATGTGGGTGTGCATGTTCGTTCAGGTGCATGTGCGCGCATGCTTGTGGAGGCCAGAGGACAGCCTTGGGAATTGTTTCTCAGAAGCCAACCACCTTTATGTTTTGAGACAAGGTCTCTCACTGAAGATGGAGCTCATTAGAGGGACTGGCCACTGAGCCCTAGGGATCTTCCTATCTCTAAATCTCCAACACTTGGATTTCAGGTCTGTGGCATCACGTGGCTTTCTTGTGTGAGTTCTGTGGGTTGAACTGGAGTCTTCATGCTTGCAAAACAAGTACTTTACTAACTGAGTCATCTTCCCAACTCCGTGTTCTAGTTTCTTAAAGAAAAAAAGTTACTTTTAGTGTATATGTATGTACAAGGGGGTGGGGAGATTGAGAATATGTGTGGAGATCAAAAGACAACTTGTGAGGCTGGAGAGATGGCTCAGAGGTTAAGAGCACACTGGCTGTTCTTCCAGAGGTCCTGAGTTCAATTCCCAGCAACCACATGGTGGCTCACAACCATCTATAATGAGATCTGGTGCCCTCTTCTGGCCTGCAGGTGTGTATGCAGACAGAACACTGTATACATAGTAAATAAAATCTTTAAATAAAAAAGAAAAAAAAAAAGACAGCTTGTGGGAAGGAACTTTCTCTTTCTATCATGTGGGTTCCAGGAATTTAACTCAGGTCATTAGACTTGATGGTAAGTGCCTTTACTCCCTGAGTCATCTTGCTGGCCCGATACGCTAGTTTTGAACAAGAACTAACTGAATATGCTGATGGATGATGTCTGAGGTTTCGGGGAAAGGGTCAAGTGTTTACCCTGGGTTTGAGCTCAGTTGACAGCCAAGCTGATGCAAGTGTAGGATCTTGTGGAAAATGCAGTTCACCTGAAGTAATCATTGCCACTTTTGGAACTGTTTCAGCCACATGACTGTCCTGAGTTGAGCTTGGAAAAGAAGTCTAGGTTACACTTGAACCTTTGGCAGGTGGGGCATCCAAAGTCCTGGAATAAACCCATTCCCTAGGGACAGAGGATGCCTCAAGAAGAGGCTGGATGGAGACTGTATCAATGTGGTCTCTCAATACAGGGGAAAGATGAAGTAACCACAAGGTGGTACTTAATAATGAAAAATTAAAAAGAATGCTACAGGCAGGGGTGTCAGCAGCAGAGCCCATGCCCTGCACACCTCTCTGTAAGGCACAGTGACCTTGGAGACTAAACAAGGTGCTGTGTGTTTAGCATGTACAACGGCCTGCTGTGTATGAGTCACCAGATGTCAGCTTGATGACAGTATTTGTTTTACGTTATTGTCATGTCACCATCTTGTTATGTAGAGGTCCTTTCCATGTAAGAGATCTAGTTAGTCATTGACCAGAATGGAGTACATAAGTATCCCAGAAGGACAATGCCCCTACTGGACAGAGGCTTCCACTAAATAATTGCAAAGAAAATATATTAACCACTGCTAGCAATATTGGTGCTAATACAAAGCAAAGAAGGCAGCCAGCCCCTGAGGGAAGAACAGATGTCCAAGCTCCTTGGGGTGTGTGGGTTGTGTTTCATGTCATGTGTGCTTGTGCACTTGCACGTGAAGGTGTGTGTGCGTGTTTGTGTGTGTGCACACGCATGCACACATATGCACATGTATATATGAATATGTCAAATGTCAATCTCAGGTGTCATTCCTGAGATGCCATCCGCCTTTTGTTTGTTTGAGGTAGAATCTCTCCCTGGTTTGGAGCTCAGCAAGTAGGCTAGGCTGGCAAGATCCTCCTGTTTCCACTCCCTCACACTGGGGTTACAGGTGTATGCCAGCATACTCAGGTTTCCTTTTCTACACCGGGATTCTGGAAATCAGACTCAGATCCTCACATTTGCGAGAGATCTGTCACTCACTGAGCCATCCCGCAGACTTTGTACTCCCTTCACATGAAAGAAAATAATACAAAACTAATGACCAGGAGTGGTGGAGTATACCTTTAATTCCAGCCCTCAGGAGGGAGAGGCAGAGGCAAGTGGGTTTCTATGAGTTCCAGGGGGCTACATCGTGAGACCCTGTCTCAAAACCAAGCCGAATCAAAGCAAAACAAAATGAAAGAGATACAGATGTGGACCCTGAGATATTTCTTGCCACCTGTATTAGTTACTTCTCTTTTGATAAAATACTTGAAAGGAGCAATTTAAGGGAGAAAGGGATTTGTGAGTGTATGTGTGTGTGTGTGTGTGTGTGTGTGTGTGTGTGTGTGTGTGTGTCACAGTTTCAGAGGGGTTTGTCACTGTGGTGGGAGGCTTGGTGGTGGATGCCTCCATGACAGTCACATCTTATTAGCTACTGTTCTTGTTGAGCTGACAAAAGCAGCTTAGAGAAAGAAGGATGGATGTGTTTTAGTTCATGGTGTCACAGTGGGGGTGGGCATGGTGGCTGCAGCCTCCAGCTTTAGTGCTAGAGCTTGTGGGTGGTCACACTTTGAGGACAGATGAGAAGTAGATGAAGGCTCAGCCTGGAACTGAAACCAAGACCAGGCTCCCCTACAAGCCTGCCATGTAAGCCATGGCCAGCCACAACCTTTTGAAACAGTCACTAGCTGGGCATCACCTGTTCAAACACACTAAGTGAAATTCTAGCAACAGATTTTACTGTTTGAATATAAAATGTCCCCCACATGGCCATGTACTTAAATTCCTTGTCTCCACATAGAGCTGGAGTTGCAGTCTGCTGTGAATGAAACTCCATGTGGGTGCTGGGAACTGAACTCAGGTCCTCTGGAAGAGAAGCCAGTGCTTTTAACTGCTGAGCCATCTGTCCAGCCACATGAAGAAAATGTTCTTAATTTGATAACAGTTAACTTCCCCAAAGTCTATTGGGTGGCAAGGGTGGGTGGCTCAGCAGGAAAAGGCCCTTGCTATAAGCCTGACTACCTGAGTGGGATACCAGGAACCCACGGAAGAAGTGAAGTGACTCCTGCAGGTTGTTTGATCTCTGGTCAGCACACACAAGCTGAGGCATAAGCGTATCCTCCCAAAATAAATAAATATATGTAATAAAATATTTTTTAGTGTTGACAACCACTGTTAATAAATATTCATTGTTGAATTCCAGGTCACTTTAAGCTATGGTGTAAGACTATGTCGTTTTTCAAGAGAGGGTTTCTCTGTGTAGCCCTTACTGTCCTGGAACTCACTCTGTAGACCAGAATAGTCTCAAACTCACAGAAATTCATCTGCCTCTGCCTCCCTAGTTCCAGGAATTAAAAGCATGCACCACCATCACCTGGTTGTAAGACTGCCTTAAAAAATAAAAATGACACTCCTCCATTGCTGGTGGGCATGCAAACTTGTACAACCACTTTGGAAATCAATCTGGCAATATCTTAGAATATTTGGAATAGTTCTACCTCAAGACCCAGCCATACTCTTCCTGGGTATATAGCCAAAAGATTCTCCACCAAACCACAAGGAAATCACCTCAACAATGTTCATAGCAGCTTTATTTGTAATAGCCAGAAACTGAAAACAACCCAAATGTCCCTCAATTGAAGAATGGATTAAAAAAAAAAAAGACTGTGGTACATTTACACAATGGAATACTATACAGCTATTAGAAACAAGGAAATCATGTAGTCAAATGGATGGAACTAGAAAAGCTTATCCTAAGTGAGCTGACTCAGACCCAGAAAGATTCACATGGTATGTACTCTCTTATAAGTGGACATTAACCATATAGCACAGGACAACCATCCTACAACCCATAGATCCAAACAGACAGGAACCTAGAATAACTATCCTATGAAAAACTCCACCCAACAGTGAGTCATGGACCCTGTTACATGTTAGTGGAACACCTTACCCTAAATGGGCTGCCATATCAAGCCCCAGTACAAGAGGAAGCTCTTGGCCCTCAAGTGACTGATGAACTGAGGGGGTTTGATATGTGGGGGCCCACCTCATCTGAGGAGAAGGAGAGGAGGAAGAGAGAGGGAGGGAAGGAGGGAGAGAAGGAGAGAGGGAGGAATGGAGGAACAGAAAGGGGAGGAGGGAGGAAACTGTGATCAAGAAGCAACTTGAAAAAATAAATTATTTTTTTATTAATTATTAATTAATAATACCTGGTTAACTAAGCATAAAAATACAATAAAAATAAAAAATAATATTTTCAAATGATAATTTACCAAAGCCATACTTGCCTTACTGGCATGAAATGAAAAACGGTCTTAATTTCATGTTAGAATGTTAGACTGTAGATTGCCATATAGCTCACACCCTCTTGGATATCAGTTTGTAAGATTTCTTCTTATGTGTAAAGGATATTTTTGGTTTTTGGTATTAAAAATGCAATTAAGAGATTTAAAATGTTGTGAGTAAATTAAGGATTACTACAGTTCAAACTTGTTTTCTAAATCTCTACGAGTTGAAGTAATTTGTAGCTAAGATAAAATATTTGAGCAGGTCGGTGTTAGCCCATGTCTTTAATCCTAGCAGAGACAGGAAGATCACTATAGAGTTAGTTGACTTCTAAATTCTAGAATTAAAATGAACAGGGTGGTGATGGTTCACACCTTTAATCCCAACATTTGAGAGGCATACACCTTTAATCCCATCCATCACACTGGAGACAGAAACATGCAGATCTCTGAGTTCAAGGCTAAATAGAGAAAAACTTAAGATCTAGGAGTGGCGGTTCACAACTTTAATCCCAACAATTGGGAGGCACACACCTTTGATCCCAACTCTTGGAGGCAGAGGTAGAATTTACAATGATTTAAGTTTAAAAGCCACTTGCAAAAGGCAAGTTGAGGGCTGGAGAGATGGCTCAGCGGTTAAGAGCACTAGCTGCTCTTCCAGAGGTCATGAGTTCAATTCCCAGCAACCACATGGTGGCTCACAACCATCCACAATGAAATTTGGTGCCCTCTTCTGGCCTGCAGATATACCTGCAGACAGAACACTGTATACATAATAAATAAATCTTTAAAAAAAAAAAAAAGCAAGTTGAAATTCAAAAGTGAATGTCCTTTGTGAGCTCAAGGTATATATACTTAAAGGTATATTTAGTTCCAAAATTTCAAAGTAATTTTTTTAAATCTCAATTGAAAGATAATACTCTTTTTTTTTCCTTTTTTCCATTTTAGGTTTTTCAAGACAGGGTATCTCTGTGTAGCCCTGGCTATCCCGGAACTCACTCTGTAGACCCAGGCTAGCCTTGAACTCACAGAGATCCACCTGCCTCTGCCTCCAGAGTTCTGGGATTAAAGGTGTGCACCACCATGCCCAACAATTACAGACACCTGTGAACTGCCATGTGGGTGCTGGGATTTGAACCTGGGTCCTTTGGAAGAGCAGCCAGTGATCTTAACCACTGAGACATCTCTCCAGCCTGATAATACTTTTTATATTGTCAAAAAACCCAATTTGCTCTAGGAATGATATTACCTGCCAAAAAGGTAACTTCTTAGAGTTAGGATTAGAGCAAGGTTCTATTCTTATCTCTCCAGGAGATTAAAAGCGTCCAACTAAGGAGTCCAGGGACAACTGGACAACTGAAACTTCTGAAGAAAATGACCTAGACACCAAAGAAGACAAGATAAGTAGCTTAGATGATCCAGCCTCACAGACTGTCTCAATAGCTCTTTCCTCAAAAATCTACATCCAAAACAACTTCAAAACAGCTAAATTGGGCCGGGCGGTGGTGGCACACGCCTTTAATCCCAGCACTTGGGAGGCAGAGGCAGGCGGATCTTTGTGAGTTCGAGGCCAGCCTGGTCTACAAAGTGAGTCCAGGACAGCCAAGGATACACAGAGAAACCCTGTCTCGAAAAACCAAAAAAAAAAAAAAAAAACCAGCTAAATTGGTCCAATCTCACAGATGTTCAAACCAGGACTTCAGTAAAGCCCCGATCTTTCCCATATAAAGTTCAGCTTCTGACTACAAACTTCTCAGGACATTTACATTAATGAGCACAAAAAGACTGGACAACAAATGTTGCTTTTAACTTGTTTAACCATTTTTCCACTCTTATTTGGGCCCCAAACAGGTTTCCTATGTCCCATATGAGTAGCACCAATCCCAGAATGTGCGGTGGGAGATTTTTTTTTTTTTTTTTTTGTCATTTGATGGGTTATAGATGTTTGTTGTTATTTAGGAGGATTGGTTACAAGTTGTTAAAGAGTCTTGTTAAACAAGGTTTAGGAGGTTAGACCCAGGGATTTCTCTTTTTTTATTTTCTTTATCCTTCTTTCTCTCTTATGTAGAGGAAAAAACTTGAAAAGAAAAAAAGGGGATATAGACTTGATAAGGAATGATAAAGAAAAATAGGTATATTATTAAGTCTACTCTTATATCTTTGTATATTGATACAAAACTAAGCTTATATTTGGCTACATTGGTATAGATTTTTGTGTATCAATACAAAATTAAGGTTAACTCTTTTTAAAGGTATTGTACCTATGTAATTATTAAAAATGCAGTGTGAAGTTCTAGGCCTTTTGATAGCAACTATCACAAACTGTTTAGGATAATTAAGAAATGCAAACTGTTTCCCATGTCTCTCTTCTGTCCCTCTTTCTTCATGCCTTTTTTCCTCTCTCTCCATGGCTCTGCCCTTAACTTCCTACCTTAATAAACCTTATTCCAGGAAAAAAAAAAAGAAATGCAAACTAATAGTCATTCACACTTGTCATTTTGTTAGGTATTAGCTTAGTGTATCACAGATGTTTTCTAAGTTAATCAGAAATCAGGTTGCTAAAAGATAAACAACATTTGCTTATTCAAATATACGGAGATAGATAGATGATCTTCAAAAACCTCAAGAGATCTGTAGAATATGGCATTCAAAGATTTTTTGATATTGAAACAAGTCAGCTCCTGACAGCACCTCCCTCCCCCATTCTACTTCAAGTAGATGAGGACCATTTACAATTCTCCATTTGGAGATGGCTGCATTAGTGGAAAGCTAGCCACAGGACAAGAAAGAGCCCTTGCTTCAACTGTAGACAGAATGCTGTCCAAAAAGGACAAAACTTGGGAGCAGGTAGGGTCGACACCTAGCTCTTGAGTGGGCAAACCCTTAATAATTCCTGCTTTACAATTCATGTCTGTCAAAGATACTGGGCCAAAAGGCTGAAGATAGATACTCTAATGTTATAGAGACAAACTGGGGACTGTCCAGGCAACCAGTTGTCTGTCATTTCTTAGTTTTGGAATCAGCTGGCTCTGCACTTCCTGTTTATTCAGATATATTTATCCTTCTCAGGTCTCTCATGTGGTTGAACACTAGACAGTTATAGTCTCACAGTTAAATTTTAGTTGCTTAGGAATTAAAAGAATGTTCTAGGTCTAAGAAGATGTTTTTAAGTTGGTAATGCAAGTTAGGATGGAAACTGGTTTAGGTATAGAACTTTAAACTCATCGAGATTGATAGATAATACACTATTATTATTAGTTATAAAAATACATATGGACTGAACATTGAGAATGTATGTTATACCTTATAATTTTCATAATTGTTGCTTAATTGTTCTTATTATATTGTATTTATTGTTATCAGAAAAAGAGTCTTTCATTGGACTAAAAGGGAGATGATGTTGGGGGAAGAGACATTTTAAATTAAAAAAAGGAAAAAAATGAAAGAACAGAAAGGAAGGAAGGAAGACAGGACAAGAATTCCTACTGTAACTATTCTTGTCTTTAGTACTAGTAGAACTCGAGCCAGTCTTGGGTCAAGGTAAAAAAAAAAAAAAAGTCAATATGTAAGGGAGAAAAATGTGTGAAGGTGTAAAATAAGTGGGGAGAAAATATTTTCATTCTCAGGTGACAGGATATTTCAGTCCCAAAACCCAAGAATCTAAGTGAAAAAATTAGTAAGAGGATCTAGCAAGAACACTGGGCAAAAGATAACCCACAGCAACACAAGAGCAAATCAGATCACATCTCTGCATGTGAGGACAACAGAACATAATACTTTAATAAAATGTGTTGGCTTTGGGGCTGGAGAGACAAATCAGCATTTAATAGAATGAATTCATTCTATTAATGAATTCCAGAGGACCTGAGTTCAGTTCTCAGCTCCCTTAGAAGTTGATTCACAGCACCCTGTACAACTCCAGCTCCAGAAGGATCTGTGGCCCTCTACTGGCATCTGAGGACAATGCATTCATATGCTGTGCATGCACACACACAAACACATACACAGACACACACATGCACACACACACACACACGCACACATACACACACACAAATAAACATCAAAATTAGTCCTTAAAACAAATGTCAGTTTGGTATGGTAGCGCATACCTACATTTCCAGCCCTTAGAAGGAGGCAGGAGGATTTCTATGAGTTCCTAGCCAGCATATTAATATCAATGGTAATAAAAAATTCTAGAAATAATTCTAAAGTATGTGTCTGTGGCATTGGTGAAAAATATTATAAACAATAGAGTGAACAGAATCAAAGGACCTTGCTTTGTCCTCTAGACCTGTAGGCAGAGCCAACCTAGTAGCTGTGGTTGCTGCAATGAGGGGAGGCCTCATGCCTTCTTGACACTGAGAAGGAAGAAATGATTAGGGCCAGAGTGAGCACTGAAGAGTTGCTTTCTCTTTCTTTCTTTCTTTCTTTCTTTCTTTCTTTCTTTCTTTCTTTCTTTCTTTCACAGCTCTGGCTGTCCTGGACTCCCTTTGTAGACCAGGCTGGCCTCGAACTCACAGAGATCCGCCTGCCTCTGCCTCCCAAGTGCTGGGATTAAAGGCGTGCGCCACCACCGCCCGGCTTTTTTTTGGTTTTTCAAGACAGAGTTTCTCTGTGTTAACAGCCCTGGGTGTCCTGGACTTGATTTGTAGACCAGGCTGGCCTCGAACTCACAGATATTCATCTGCCTCTGCCTCCCAAATGCTGGGATTAAAGGCTTGTGCCACCATGCCTGGCTGCTGTGCTTTCTTAAGGGGCAGTGAGAAGAGGGATGTGTCAATACCCGGAAAGTTGGGTGTGTAGCTCTTGAGAGGAAGTGAGGGCTGTGGCCCAGGGCCAGTAGTCAAAAGGCCTGTATCAGGCCGTTCTGAAGCTCAAATCCATTGAGGAAAACTTCAGCAGGTCAGATTTCAGGGTGGTCAGACAACTGAATGTTTTTGATCAGGATGTACAAAGAAGTGGAAGCAAACTGAGGAATCATGCAGGGACCTACATAAATGGGGAAATCCATATTTGTGGATATGTGACAGCTAATCTTAGTTTTCAACATTGCTGGATTTAGAATCACCATGGAAGAAAAGCTCTAGTCCTGACTGTGAGGAAGTTTCTAGGTTGGGCTAATTAATGTAGGGAAACTGACCTTGAATGTCACCATCGCATGGACTTCAGTCTAGGACCAAATAAATCAGAGAAAGTGAGCTGAGCACCAGTATTCATTTCTCTCTGCTTCCTGAATGCTATTATAATGGGACCCACTGCCTTACACTCCTGATGGAACACATTCCCTGCCATGATAGACTGTGTACCTTCTAACTGTGAGCCAAAGTAATCTTTCCTTTCTTTTGTTGCTTTGATCAGGTATTTTGTCCCAGCAATGAGAAAAGTAGCTGCTACAGTCTCCAAACCAGAGTCAGAACATATGAAATAGAAATCCCATCTTGAAAGCAGACTCTTACAAATATGTCAACTAGACCCATTATGAAATGTAACAAAATTTCCTGACCAACTTGGGTTTGCCCCATAAACATAAGAATCACTCAGCATTGATGTCTCTTGAGTGCTAAGGTGAGGTCAGGGATGTGGGTGGGCTTAGGTTGGAACCTTGTTCCAGATAAGATTTGGGTAAGCACCTTCCAGCTCCTGGGCTCCCATAAACAATCCAAGGAGCCTCTGTTGACTGAAGAGATAACTAAAAGTGGACAGACAAGTGGGTATTGAGACATCATCCAGGTGTGGCGTGTGTTCTGGATGAAGACAAAACCCAGCAACAGGTGAGGTGTTTCCCAGTCACACTTACTTCCTGGTGGGACAAATCCCTTGCCTGTCCTCTTTTTGTCTTGTCTTCCATCTCTGTCCCTTGCTTGTTTTCATGTGTAGCAGGAACATAGAAGGTTCACTAAGCATGAGGTTGTTCTTGATCACACTGGTGTTTGATGTACATTTTACAAATCCTGACCTGATTTGGATTATAATTAGGCACAGTTATAGATAAGTTTGGAGACTGTGAGCCTCTTCCATTTTGAATTTGTTAATTATTTGTCTCTTTGCTACAATAAAACACCTGAGAAAAGAAACTTGAGAAAGAAAGGGTTCATTTGGCTCAAAATCAGAGGGCACCGTCCATCATGGCGGGGGTAGCATGGTAATAGGAGCATGAGGCAGCAGGAAGTAGAAAGAGATGAATACTGATGTTCTTCTCTTCTTTCTTCTTTTCAGTTCAGTCTCGGACCACAGCCCATAAGATAGTGCTGCTCACATTCAGGAAGGGTCAGTTAGCCCAGTCTAGAAATTTCCCTGATAGAGTGCCCAGAAGTTTGTCTCCTAGATTGACACCAATACCATCACAAGTACTAAAGATACAGTGATCCCGTAAAATGATGTGGAAAATTCAAAAGCGTGTCCTGTTTGAGACTTCTGTTCCTTGGTCTTTTGTAAGAAGTCACCAGGTGTCATTTGTTGCTACAAGAGCTGTCAGGCTTTCTTCTGCTGCCTGAGTCCGATGGGGCATTAGCTTCCCTGAGAGCCAATTGTTTCTAAGACAGTTTGACAGTTTCAGTGTATTTGTTAGGGAGCAGTCTGAAGCCTTCTCATGTTTAAACACCAGCTTCATCAACTTAGAAGTCTTCATCTCTGAGAGCGTCATGGATTGTTGTAAAAATGCCCTTGCTCTGTCTTTTCAGAATTTGTCATTCTTGGTCTTCCCGAAGCACTTGTAACTTTTTTGTATTTCTTGTGAACATTTCTAATACACCTTTGTTTGAACTTCATTAATGTTTATTGTGGCACCAGAGTGTCACGGTGGTAGAGCCCTTGTCTGACCATGCACAAGGCCTTGGGCTCCTTTCCTACCTCAGAAATATAGAAAGTAAATAAAAACATCTTGCGCATGTGCACACGCATGTGTATGTGGGTGTATGTGTGTGTGCACGTGCACACACATGTGTGTGCATGTGCAAACATGTGAGCATGGCAGGCAGAGATAGAGGTCAGGTCTCCTCGATTACTCTCTATCTTTATTTATTTTGAGATAGGGTCTCACTATGTTGCTAGTACTTGCTGTGTAAACCATGTTGGCCTTGAACTCATAAAGATCCCCCCCACCTTTGCCTTCCAAGTGCTAGGATTAAAGGGATTCACCACCACATCTGACCTCACCTTTACTTTTTAATATTTTGCTATATTTTTTAGATTTATCTTATCATCTTGTGTGTGTGTGCACAGGTTGCCACAGAGTCCAGAAGAGGGCATTGGATCACTGGAGCTGGACTTAGTGAACCACTGATATGGGTATTGGGAACCTAACTCAGGTCCTCTGCAGAGTAGTATGCACTTTTAATCTTTGACCCATCTTTCCAACTCCCACTTTTATTTATTTTTTTTCAATATTTATTTATTTCTTCAAGGTACATCTCAATCCCTCCTCCCCATCCCGGTCCCACCCTACTACCCTTTTCCCCCTCACCCTCCTATCTGTTTTTTTGTTTTTGTTTTGTTTTTTAATTTAACCACTTTTTTTTTTTTGAGACAGTCTCTCACTGAATCTCAAGTTCACTGATTTGGTTGAAATGGCTAGCCAATGAGCTTTAGGGATCCCTTGTCTTCACTACTGCTCCAGGGCTAGGCTTACAAATAGAAGTCCTCCTGTGGGTTCTGGGAACCTGAACTGAGTTTCTCATGCATACACACTAGGCATTTTACTGGCTGATGTTCCTAGCCCACCCCTGTATTGTTTTTTTTTAAATACACGTGAGGGCTAGAGAGATGGCTCAGCCGTTAAAGGCTAGGCTCACAACCAAATATATAAAATACACTTGAATTCCAGGAATGGGTGACTACCTGCTAATTTCATCCTCTCCTCCCTTCCTGTCACAATGGCTGGTTTTCCTCTAGGTACAGTTTTTATATATATATATATATATATATATATATATATATATTTATTTATTTATTTATTTATTTTTATGTATATTGGTGTTTTGACTTCATGTATGTCTGTGTGAGGGTGTCAGATCCCCTGGAACAGGAATTACAGACAGTTGTGAGCTGCCATGCGGGTGCTGGGAATTGAACCTGGGTCTTCGGAAGAACAGCCAGTGCTTTTAACCACTGAGCCATCTCTCCAGCCCCGTAGGTACAGTTTTATCAGATGCATTCCTTAAACTTTGATGAACTTAGGAAATATGATGTATTTTCTGTTTTCATTATCGCTCCACTTTGGGTGTTATCTCATTTCTAAGATGACTTATTCCTTGACCTCCAGCTATCTAGAACAGCTTTGCTTTACCTCTTCAGTTATCTTCCTTTTGGCTTTCTAACACACGAGCATTCTGCTCAGAGTGAGGCCTGTATGACACAGATAGACAGGGGTGCAGGAGACTTGTCTGAATGGGAGTTCCCAGGAAAACTTTTGTTAGTTAGCTACAAGCTGATTGACTGATAAGAGCTTCTGTGGCTATAAGGATCTGGAATGTTGCAGGTCCAGAGCCAAATTAACTTGGGCAATATTTAGCCCCATAAAAAGCCATTTATTGTCCATCTTGTGTATGACCTAACATTCTTGTGACTATCAAACAAATTATTTTGCATTGCATTGACTTAAAGGACCCCCTAGCTTCTACCAACCCAAAGGCTAAAAAATGTCTTCAGATAGCATCTAAGGCCATGAGAGACTCCCCTACTCTTCTGTAGCCCACCTACGTGATATTTCCACCACGGAACTTAAAACGTATTCATTTGTGACTTTCTTTGTTCCATTACTATTAAAACATCATCAAACTCTTACCACATTGGTATTTGTAGTTACCTGGATCTGTGTTCCCAGGCCATGGCCACTCATTTGTCTCTAGAATAAACTCTGATTCCCTCTGAGGTGAGAGCAGTGGGTGTGTGTGTGTGTTTTCATGACATTTGCTTTACAGGCTTGCCTGCAGTTCATGATGCAAAGCGATGCAGGGAAGAGCTAGCTGTACAAGTGTTGGGCCAGGGGCTACATCAGGCTGCCTGACTAGCTCAGGTTCCAGATACTGAAAATGACTTTTATGGAACAGACTCATGGAGAACTCAGTGAAGATTATGGAGGAGATGCTTTTGGGAGATATGTTTTGTTTTGAGAGAGTGTCTTGCTTGATATCCCAGTCTGACCTAAAATTCACAAAGGAGCTCAGTTTGGCTTCAGACCTGTATCAATCCTCCTGGCTCAGCTTCCTCAATGCTGCTAATGCAGATGCATACCACAGTGCTCTATCTTGGAAAAAATTTTAAACTTGATAAAGGAATGAGGACAGAGGAAAGCAGGCAGGAATGGATAAAGGAATGAGGACAGAGGAAAGCAGGCAGGAATGGATGGGATTACCTCTTGGTGGAAGGCTCCAAGACTCAAATGCCCCAGGAGAGGGGTGTGGGATGAGGAGATCACAAGTAAGAGAGAGCTGAAGGTGGGAAACACCAAGTCTGCACACAATATGCTCTAAGTGCCAAACCCTGCCTCTAACCAAGGCCTGCCCAGGAGCGAGGCTCTGGTCCTGCCCTGGAAAGCTGAGAAAGTTGAATAGGAATATAATTGTTTAAATCATTTTATTTTATTGTTTGATCTTTTTTCCGTTTATTGAACATAGATTCTTTTCTCATACAATGTATCTTGAGTACAATTTTCCCTCACTCTATTCCTCCCAGTCTCTTCCCACCTCCCCTTCTCTCTGGATCTGCTCCTTTTCTATTTCTCATTAGAAAAGAATGGTCTTCTAGGAGATAACAACCAAACATGACAGAATAAAACATAATAGGAAAAAAACCCAAAAAACACAACATTGAAATTGGACAAGGCAGCCCATCAGAAGGAAAAGAGCCCCAAGAGTAGGCACAAGACATCAGAGAGAATTCCTCTGACAGCTGAAGGGAGCAGATATAGAGACCAAAACATTAGGCAGAGACAAAGCTCAAATTAGAGATCTTCATCAGGCCCTCTCCTTAGAGCTTGGGAAATCCCCACAGAAATGGAGGAAGAATCGTAGGGATTGAGACACCAGGAGAACACAGCCCACAGAATTACCTAAGCAGGGTTCAGAGGTGCTCACAGAGACTGAAGTGGCAATCGCAGAGCCTGCATGGGTTTACACTAGCTTCTCTGCAAAATATATATTATGGCTGTTAACTTAGTGTTTTTGTGGAACTCCTAACAGTGGGAATGGGGGTTTCTCTGACTCTTTCACCTGTGTTGGGACCATTTTCTCCCTTTGGGCTGCCTCACCCCACTGTGGTAGGAGGGTTTGTGCCTAGTCTTGTATCTTGTTATGCTGCATTCGGCTAATATCCCTGGGAGACCTACTCTTTTCTGAAGGGAAACAGAGGAGGAGTAGATCTGGGAGAGAGGAGAGGTGGTGGTGGGTGGACTGAGATGAGTTGAGGAAGGGGAAACTGTGGTTAGGATGTATTGTATGAGAGAAGAATAAAAAAAAAAGAGTAAGCATAAGAATCAGAGACCCACTCATTCACACATTCAGGAGTCACATAAACATACTAGGCAGGAAGCTATAATATATACACACAGAGGACCTGGTGCAGACCCATGTAGGTTGCTTCAGTCTCTCTGAGTTTATATGAGCTTTGCTCAGTTAACTTGGAGGGTCTTGTTCTCCTGGTGTCCTCCATCCTCTCTAGCTCTCATACTCCTTCTGACTCTTCTTCCAAGGGATTCCCTCAGTTCTGAGGGGATGTATTTGATGGAGACGTCCCCTTCAGAGCTCTAAGGTCTCTCTCTCTCTGTATAATGTCTGGCTGTGGGTCTCTGTATTTGTTCCCATCTGTTGCAAGAGGAAAACTCTCTGATGATGGCTGAATACAGCACTGATCTATGAGTATAACATAATATCATTAGGAGTCATTTTATCATTACTTTATCATCATCATCATCATTATTTACTTATTTTTTAGACCAATACTATTTGGTTTTACTCTATGTCTCTGTGTTATCTAGTCTCTGGTTCTTGGTCACTCAGTGTCAGGTATGGGTTCTGTCTCATGGAGTGTGGAGACATTGTCAAATCAGACATTGGTTGGCTATTCCCACAAATTCTACACCACCATTGCCCTAGCATATCTTGTAGGCATGGCATATTGCAGATCAAAGGGTTTGTAGCTGGGTTGGTGTTTACATTTCTCTTTTGGTAGCCTGGAGAATACCTTCTTGCATCAGACACTAGAATGTAGGGTTGAAGGCTCCATGTAGGTATTACTTTTTTAAATCTATTTTATTTGGATTCTTATATCCAGCACTCTTCTCTACCCCAAGCCCTGCCAACAACCCAATACCAGGGGGGAGAGACAGAAGGTTAGAGGGGAAAGGGGGCATAGATCTCTTTAAACTAGTTACTGCTGAATAGGGTCATTGAGCTCCTTGGGGCAAGTCCAATCTTCATCATCAGGATATCTCCAGCTTCTTCTTCTCATCAAATTGAAACAACAGCAACCAAGAGCAGCAGGTAGGGAGCATTAGCTGCCTTCTTCTTCACAGAACCTCCTGGCCCTCTCAGAGCTCTGACATTTATCCCCTCTCCAGAGTCCCCAGAATTCAACCACACCCCTGCTAGAGCATGAGACAATCATAGTTAACAGCTGTGGACAAACTGAAGCAGCTCCATATCCTACAGCTGGGATTAAAACAAAAACTTATTCACGTAGTATAACTGGGTTTTTAAAGAAACCAAAACTCTCACTACAGCAGTTCTACTTCTCCATGTTCAATGATTGTGTGGATGCTGTCCTCTACAATAGGACCCTGCAGTCAGTTTGTGGAGAGCAACTCATTGTCTTAGCATTAGCCTGGGTTGTTTGGGGATTTCCATGGAACCCCACTGGGCAAAAACTCAATTGAATGCAACCTAGTCCCAGTACTAGAAGACTTGTTTGGTGACAAGAGATGGCCAGTTTGGACTCCATGGTCCCCATTATTAGAAGACCTCATTAGGATTACCTTCATATATTTTAGGGATTTTCCTCTGTACTAGGTTTCCATACCATCCCTCAAATGTCCCTCAATTCTAGCTTACCACGTCTCCTGCCTCAGATGAGCCAGAGTCTCTCTGTCACTGGAACTTGTTTAGCACAGACTGGCCTCAAATTCCAGATCCTCCTTCCTCAGCTTTCCAAGGGCTGGGATCAGAGGTCTGCACCAACACATCCAACACCCTAGCCTCTGACATCAAAGAGTCTGAACCCCAAAAGGAGTTGACCTAGCACCATCACATGCCCAGGACCTTTGCTTGGGGGTGGGGGAGACTACAGTCCAAATCTGAGCAGCAGTACAGAGGCTACTCTACTTGTCCCTGTGCCTGCTAAAGAAGTTGAATCTATGACCAAAAGACTAAAGAGGCTGAAGAGACGGCTCAAATTTGGTTCCTAGCTATGTTAGGTGGCTCACAATTACCTGCCATTCTAGCTCCAAGGGGTTCCAATGACCTCCTCTGGCCTCTGTGGTCCCTTGCTCTCTCACACAAATACACATAGACCTACATACACATACACAAAACTAAAAATAAGAAAAGAAACCATTTTTTTTAAGTTCTAGATATGAAATACCCAAGTCACAATGTTTCCTCTGGAAGCTTCTACAATACTTTATGGAAAATCTGATTATTCATACTCTCTCCCAGTTAGGAGCATGTTACTCAGCTGTGAAACCCATGATAGGCTGGTAACAAAGCAAGTGAAGGCGTGTGAATACGCGTGCCTTCTGGACTATGTGATCTGAATCTTGTAGAAATTAGAAGCCAGTAAGCAAGGCATGGTGGAACATTCCTGTAACCTCAGCACTTAGGAAACAGAGGTAGAAGGATCAAGAATTCAAGACCAGGGATCAGCCAAGATAGGTCAGTAGTCAAAATGCTTGCCTTGTATGGCGTCCTGTGCTCTATCCCTAGAACCCATGTAAAGGTTAAAAGAGAACACTGACTCCACAGATCAGTCCTCTGACCTCCATATACACACAATTCAATAATAATGAAATAAGTTTAAAAAAATAATTCAAGAGACCCTGTCTCTTAAACCACCCCTGTGTCCTGCAGAAGAAAAATAACTGGGCATGGTAGTAGACACCTGCAATCCTGAGCACTCAGGAGGCGGAGGCAGGAGGATCAGGATTTCAAAATCATCCTCAACTGTATAGCAAGTTCTGGTCCATCGTGGGCTACAAAGTCCCTGTCTCAGCAAAACAAAGGAAGGAAGGAAGGAAGGAAGGAAGGAAGGAAGGAAGGAAGGAAGGAAAACACAGCTTACCACCACCCAGAACAGACTCTGCAGCATCTCTAACATCTCTGTTTACCCTGCCCCTGGCTCAGCACTCACACACTGGCCATCTAAGCCAAAGGCACTTGAGCAGAAGCAGGTGCAGAGCAATCGTTCTGACCTTCTGGCTGCTGCTGAAAAGCAGAAGGTGAAATTCTGTTGTGAATGGCACAACATCCTTATCTCCAATGGTCCAGAAGATGCGTCATGGGCCTTGTTAACTCTTATCTTTTAAGCTTCCCAATGTAATTTCATTTTCTCCTCCCAAACTAACACTCTGTATCCAAGTCAGCTCCTAAACTCAGGATTTCCAACTGATTATTCTGGGTGTGTGTGTGTGGAGGGGGATAGTGGTGAGTATTTTCAGTTCCCTTGATGGACTCCCAGATTCCACAAAACCAGGCATCTCCTGGTTCATCTGGGCCTACCGGAGGGCAACAAAGGAAGCAGCAGAATGCATCACACTCACACTTTCTGCCTGTGATGTTTGTGAAGCAGCCAGGCTCAGAGAAAAAAAAAAAAAAAAAACTCAGTCAGGAGAGATGACTCAGCAAGTAAAGGAGACTGCAGCCAAACCTTAGTTCAATTCCCAAGACCCATGTGGTAAAAGAAATAAACAGGTTCTGCAAGCTGTCCTCTGACCTCCACATGACCATTGCCCCACTCCAACATGCATAATATATAAATGGAGTGAAAATTAAAAGGGAGGCTGGAGAGATGACTCGATGGCTAAGAGCACATTTTGCTCTTCCAGTGGACATGGGTTTGGTCCCCAGCACCCATATCTGGCAGCATACCACCATCTACAACTCCAGCTCCTGGGAATTTGATGCCCTTTTCTGGCCTCTGTTGACACTTTTAAGCATAAAGCACACACTTAGGCATATAGCAGGCCCCCAGACCGTAGCACAACTGACTCCATGATGGAAGTGCCATTCAGGCCATAAAACTCAGCATATAAACAACCTCTGCCAAAACTAAAATGAAGACTTAACCCATCAAAGTTTATAGTTCTGGGAAAGTCTATAAATGTAACAACCTTGCTTTTTAACTTCTGTATTTCTGCTTCTGCTTCTGGCTAACTGTTTTGTTAAATGAAGAATGTCATGGTTTGGGGGCTTAAAAGCTCACCCTGAGAAAGACTTAAGGCTACCCTGGGATCTTGAACATCCAAAGTTGTCAATGACTAAGAAAGACTTTCTATTGGCTTAAATCCATGTTTGAGTAGTCTTCACAACACCACAACACCCAGACACACAATACACAGATACACACAACACACACAGACATACACAATACATAGACACACACAACACACATAAATAAAAACAAATATTTTAAAGAATGCAAAAAGAGAGAGGGCAAAGGTAGACTTTCCAGGAGGGTAGATACAATCCTCAGCCAGTTCTGGGAACAGTGAGGGCTCCTCCTTATGAGACTGGAGTTTCCTAAGTCTGGACTTGCTGGGGGATGCCACCCTGCTGGCCACACAGCTTCCCTCTGTAGTGCTCCTCTTCGGGACATGAGACTCAGCTTCCTGGTTCTGAGCAACAGAGCCTTGGTCCCCATGGATGATGATGGAGAGTCAGTGAAGAGGAAAAAAGATACTTAATGAACAGAGCCTGGCCTCTGTGCTCAGCAGTTAGGAGACTCAGAGTTGTTCCAATACCAACCATCTTCCAATTCCTCTAGAGGTTTACTTTTTTGTTTGTTTGTTTTTGAGACAAGGTTTCTTTGTATAGCCCTGGCTGTCCTGGACTCACTTTGTGGACTGGGCTGGCCTTGAAATTGCAGATATCCGCCTGTCTCTGCCTCCCGAGTGCTGGGATTAAAGGTGTGCACCACCAAGCCTGGCAATTACAGACAGCTGTGAACTGCCATGTGGGTGCTAGGATTTGAACCCAGGTCCTTTGAAAGAACAGTCAGTGCCCTTAACCGCCAAGCCATCTCTCCTGCCCATAGAGGTTTACTTAATACAAGCCCATCAAGATACCAGCAGGATTCCAAAAATGTGTGTGGAATCTAAAGGAGCCAAGGTGTTTCAAAAGGACATCAATGGGGTCCTGCCTACTTGCTTTTCAAGTGAAATTTATTTACTAGGAAGCTGTGGCACTCAACTCCTTAAGCCATCAGTGAAGGTCAGTCAAATGTAATAGAAAGTCTATAACAGACTCCACAAATGTGGTTCCACGGTCTCAGTGCAGTTTAAAAGTGCAGTCTCTTTTGAGACTTAAGGAAATCTCTTAAGTGTAAGACAGTTCTCAGGGCATTGAGAACGCCAAGTGGCAGATAAGAATATTGCTGCGTTTGACTTTGACTTTGAAAATGTTTGCTCTTCCAAAGGCACTGTCAAGAAAAGACGGAAAGATGTGTGAGTGTGCTAGTCAATAGAGGACTGGCCTAGCATGTCCTAGACCCAGTCTCCATCCCTGGCCCAGAAGAGAGAAAAAGGAGGAGGATCAGGAGAGGAAGTGGAAGGAGAAGGAGGGAGAGGGGAAGAGGAGGTGATAGTGGTGGCGTATGGAGCTGAGGAAGCCTTGAGTGAGTGTATAAAGAGTGGATAAGTCCTGAGTGACTGTGTATTACTGACCAGGACCCCAAGGCCTGGAACCCATGGCCTCCTCCAGTGGAGGCCAGAGGCATAGTTAAGCCTTTCCTACACAAGTCAGGCTCAGAATTGGCAAAGCCTTCCTCTGTTCCAAGTACCAATGCACCAATGCTTTCAGAGGATTGACCAGTGTGCAAGGATTGACCAGTGAATGCAAAAACTAGCAGCTGTGGCTTCCTTCTTCTCCCAGAGGTCTGCAACCTTAGAAGACCTCCTATGAGGCTGGCTGAGCTCTCCTTCTGATATGTAAAATAAACCTGCTGGGTTTCCTGGTTGGTGCTGCTCCATCCCTCCACCCTTGTGAACATGGCCCACCTGCTGACCCTAGCTTTTTTTTCTCTCTCTCTCCCCCCACTCTGCTCGAGTGCATGCGTGTGTGTGTGTGTGTGTGTGTGTGTGTGTGTGTATCTTTCTTTCATTTCTTTGCTGTCCTAGTCAAGTTTGTAGGACTAAGCTAGCCTTGGTGAAGAGGGGGATGGCAAGAGAAGGAAGACTAAGAGGAAGAGGAGGAGGAAGAATAGAAAACAAGGAGGAGAATATAATTAAAGCATATAGCAGTGTTTTGAAGAAGAGCTGTTGGAGGGTGGTTTAGACTAGCGTTTCTCAGCATGCTCTGTGTGGCTCAGGTGGCTCACTTACTGACACTGATTCACCCAGGGAGTGTGTTATTCTTCTTTCACCATACAAAAAAATTATTTGGTTTAAAATGCTTGCCACACCTCTAAATCTCCCCTTTCAAAACAAAATCTTGAACAAGCAACTATTTTCTTCTAAAATGTAATATATTTGTTTTTATTATTCCTCCTGTTTGTTTTTGCACTATCTTTCTAAAGACAATTCACATTAGGTTACTGTGTACCATAACAAAACATCCCTTTGCACCAGCAAGATGACTCACCAGGAAAAGGTACTTGCCATTAAGCCTGATGATTTGTGTTCACATGCTGAAGAAGAGAACTGACTCCTACAAGTAGTCCTCTGACCTCCACATGTGTGCCACAGCAGGAGTTTAGACCTCTACAAAATAAATAAATAAATAAATAAATTAAAAATTAAAAAATTCCTTTTAATAAAAAAAGAAAAAGAAAAAAGAAATAGCAACAGACAATCCAACTATTTAAAGGAAATACTTGCAAACCATTTATCCAGTGATGGATTTGTGACAAGAATTGGTCGTGGGCTCTCAAAATTTAAGAAGGAAGCAAAGAACTCAAAACATCAGGCAGTAGATTTAAGCAAGTTTACCAGCAGCACAGACAGTGCTAGCACAGAGACCCTGGCAGCAAGCCAGTCCAGGCAGAGACACTTCAGCAGTTGCTTTTTTTTTCTTGCTGTGACCACAGACCAAAGAAGGAACAACTTCAGCAAGGTTGGGTCATTTTGCTCAGAGACTAAAGGGGTTCAGTCTGTCAGTCACCAGCTGTGGAGTGTGCAGCTGTTCACACCTTAGCCAACCAGAAAGCAAAGCAAAACTCTGCCAATCCTAGTCTGGCTCTAACCGTCCAGGCTCCTTTTGTTCTCATTCTTCCTAATTAAAACATTCCCTCCTTGAGAGTCTCCTTAAGATCCAAGAAATAAAGAAAAATTACAAGGTTCTGGAAGACCATGAAACATAAGACTGGGAAGGTTCCCCGTGAGATTATATATACAGTAACAACTTTTGGAGAGGACACTCTTCAGTGGAACTGCCTACATGTTGTGCAGGGAGCTCTAGGGATTCATCTGTACCAAGCCATTGCTAATGCTGGCGTGGGCTTTTCAGTGCTGCAGCTGACTTTAAGTTATCTATGCTCCTTTAAGTATATCCTTACCCATCTCCTGTAAATAGTACCCAGACCTCACTGGCTCACTGAGTTGGAGAGACTTTTGGTCTGTTGTCAGTGATGTACTTGGGATGAATAGACATTTGCTGATAATTCTCCTGGAAAAGTCACACAACAGCTCCCTATCCCAGCGATCAGCTTCAATGAAGTCAAACCTCTCAGAAGTTTCCTAGCCTCCCAGACAACACCACCACCTGGGGATCAAGTGTTCAGACAATTGAGCAGGTGAGGAATATTTCCCACCCAAACATCAGCAGATATTCAACACACTGAGAATTGTGGAAATGAAAATAGAAACTACTAGTTCTCACCTCCTGCCACTCAAAATGACTGACAGGAAATAGGCAGTTCTAAGAGTTGGGGAGAATGTGGAACTGGGGCCTCACCCTGGGTTTATGGGAACCCACAAGGGCCTGAATCTATGGTAACAGGTTAATAGTTTCCTGTAAAACAGAGTTGACATTTACATAGGACCACACTTGGCACTTCATGATGTTCAGAGTGACATGAAGGCTCATGCTGATGCATAAACACATACACGAATACACAAACATAAATGCACACATGTACTCACATATAAACCTCACACACATGTGCTCACATACATATATTATACATACACAGAAGAGCTCATGCACATATGTGTACTCCCACACACATAAACACCACACACACATGAGTTTGTGCACACACACTCACAGACATACAGCACATACAAATAAGCTCATGTGCATGTGTACTCATACCACATATATACACTATACAAACATGAGCTCATGCACTCACATATTTATATACCATATACATAAGCTTATGCCTATACAAACATGCTCACATGTACACAAATGTAATTAATATTAGCCTTCCTGGGAATTGTGATATCCTGATACTTGACTGGAGAGGCCCTAGAAGGTCTCTTGCTCTTGGCCCTGTGTGCTCATCTGTATTCGCAGCTTTACAAACCCATTTGGAATAATGAACTTCTTTAGCATCTTAAAATTTTAATGTGCTCACTTTGGCAACACATATACTAAAATTTTAACTATACAGAAAAAATAAGCATGGCCGCTCTGCAAGGATGACACACAAATTCATGAAGCATTCTATATTTTTAAAAATATTGGCTGTCAAAAAAAAATGGTTTACGAAATAAACATGTGCAACCAGGAATGGTGACACATGCCTTTAATCCCAGCACTCTGGAGGAAGAGGCAGGCAGATCTCTATGAGTTCAAGACCAGCCTGTTCTACAAAACAAGTTCCAGAACAGCCAGGGCTGTTACACAAAGAAACTGTCTCAAAAACCAAATAAACAAGCAACCCCCCCCCAAAGAAATAAACATGCTTTTATTCATTCATTTATCACGTTGAGCTATTCAGAACAGTGCTCATAGCACGTGCGTTAGTTATTGCAAAGCACACATCCACGTGAACATTTTCAGGACACAAATGACAATTTCCATACCTCACACTGTCTCCTAAGTGTTTGATAGGAGTCAGTTCACTGGCCACTTGGGTATCTCTGCAGCAACATAGCCTTCCCATGCCTGGCAAGATGGGCTTTGAAGTCACTGCCACCAACCAGATACTTACTTATTCTTGCTGTAAACTGAACTTCCCTTGGCTCAAATGAGCGCCTTGCTGCACGCTTATTACAATTTCAATGAGCAGCTGGGCCTGGTGGCTCAGGCCAGTCATCCCAACTACATGGAAGGCTAAGGTAAGGGAGTTTCAAGTTCAAGGCCAGCTTGGGCAACTTAGTGAGACCCTGTTGCAGCATAAAAAGTAAAAAGAGGCCTGGGGACCTCAGTGTTAGAGAGCCTTCCCAGCACACAGGAGTCTTTGGGTTCTATCTCCAGAAATGCCTCCCAACCCTGACAAATACTTGGATGCAGTGTTCTATGAATCACTCGCCCTATTTTGATTTAGTTACCTGCCATTCCTTGACTTTTTCAGGGGTCCTTTTGCCATGTGGCAGATACCCAGCATCCCCACCCTAATCTGAAAGGCCTCCTTCACTGCGCATGGGACTTGCTGCACTTTATTGAGCTGTGACAAAGTAGAAGGAAATGTACACATGCCAACCACTTCTGAGTGTGTTCACTCAGTCACAACTACAGCTCACCCCATATGGAAGCTGGACCCCAGCATTCCTTATTAGCAGGATGTTAGTGTGACGTGTGACATACACTCTTTCATCAAATGCCCGCAGCCTCCAGCCCACCCTCGCCCTCTGCAGGGGACTATGGCCAGGAGCTCAGCCCTAGTCAGCAGGCTGAAAGCCTCTGTCTTGAGGCTCCTGAGTCTTGTTCAGGAAACAGCAGTTTGTCCCTTTGATTCTTCTTCTTTAAAAAAAAAATATTTATTTATTTATGCCTGAGCACACACATATACCTTCATATACACATGTACTTGCACATACATGTCCCCCCACCCACATGCACTTGCATGTACACTTGTATTATACACAGATGCACCCATATACCCACAGATACTTGCAAGCATACATGCACCACACACTTGCCAACATACACACATGCAGACACACACATGTACCCACATACACATAGGTACTGGAACACATGTGCATGTTCCCCCCTTGGATCTGGGCACACACCTGTACATACATGTACCCCAAGTTGTATGCAAACACACACATACATATCTACATATGCAAATGCATGCATTCCCCCCCACACCAACACACATATGCACATGGGTGCACAGATATACTTTGGGTTTCTAGGCCAGAAACCCAAATTCAATCACAGATGCAGAGAAGTCAACCAGGTACCTACAGACCCTCAGAGGCTGGCAAGCAAAGTCAAGGAGAGAAGGCCCTTAGTCCCAAACCCTCAGGACCACACACAAGTCTAAATAATTCTGTGACCCAGATACCAGCTCGGTGACTGGAGATCACAGGGCCCTGAGACCCTACCTAGCTGGGAGGCACAGACCCAAGGCTGACCCTACTGCTTGCCACAACACACCTCTGAGCACTCTCCTAAGGATGGCCTGGAGCATCAGGTTGGCCTGTTAGACCCTTGAGGCTGTTTCTAGAGCTTAGGATCTCAGTGGGGCTTCCAGGCAGGGCACATGAGGAGGGGGAGGCTGCTGGAGGCCCAGCTTAGACAGACAAGTCTGTCTAAGATAAATAGGAGAGACAGTGTACTTCAGGCTCTCTGTCCCTCTGTCCATGCAGATGCTGGTCCTATGAGGGCATCAGAGCACCTTGGTTCTAGAAGAGGTGAGCACAGAAAACTCTTACCCTCCACATATAGTTTGGACACACTGTGATGGGCAGGAGCAAGAAAGGCAGAAGAAGGCATCTAGAGGGTACTAGAGGAGAGTGGATCTCTTCCCCATCCTGCCGCACAAGTCTGTGTTTGGTTCTGGACCAAGTTCTGGCCACGATCAGACCCTGTGTGCCTTGCATGGAACAAAGGCTATGGGTGTTGTTAGGAGTGAATTAGGGTTGGGAAAGTCCGGGCTCTAGCCAAACACTACTTGAAGACTTGGTTGATAGCCCATTCTGTGCACACCCTCATCTGGCACGGTCTGACCACAGGGCAAGGGCCTCCAGGGCACATACAATGTTTCAGAATCCTGCCAGGTGGGCCTATGTGCCTGGGACCTGGTGTGCTACGAAACCAAGGTATATTCTTGCTGTGGCGGGCCCATGGCCTTGACCCACCACTGCTGAGGTCTGAGTCAAAAGTCCTCACTAGTGCTTCATCATCTGCAGGCTAAGACAGCCTCTGACCTTTCAGCTTGAGAGTGTGTGCATTTGCATGTCTCTACAACCTTCGAATGTGCACGTGTCCTAGAATGTGACTCTGTGCATACTCCACACAGGGTAGGGGAGTTGACTATGCTTCCTGGAAGGTTCAGCAGCTAGATGGCAGGTGCCTCAGCATGTGGTCAAGGCTGCTTGCTTGCCTGGCTCCCTGGGGGCCTAATGCCTGCAATCTTTACCCTCCTTGTCAGTGAAGTTTCTTCCCTTCAGCCAGCACCACAGTCCGTGAGCCCCAAACCACACCTGTTTC
This sequence comes from Lophiomys imhausi, assembly GCA_907164525.1. Taxonomy (NCBI): domain Eukaryota; kingdom Metazoa; phylum Chordata; class Mammalia; order Rodentia; family Muridae; genus Lophiomys; species Lophiomys imhausi. The sequence continues at coordinate 286,591 of CAJQZJ010037474.1, forward strand.
TGCCAACTTCCTCTACCTGTTGTGTGAGCCTCCAACCTTTCAACAGCAGACAACATGGTAACCTGCTGTCACTGCAGAGGGCCTCACCACCCTCTACCTGAGGATTTGATGCCCTCTTCATTCTAGTAGGCAGTCCCCTCTCCTGATGCCAGCACATCTGCTTTTCTGGTCTGAAATACGTACTGGCATCTTGTTCTCAAGTGTGCCTCATTCCTTCTCAGCAGTGGCCTCTGATACCTAAATGCCTTGGCCTTGGCCTGACCTTGGGCTGAAGACTGGGGAAGATTCAGCTGGGATGCTAAATTCTCTTCCAAGAGAGCTGATGTCCAGGGGTCCCAGTGATTTCCCTGCTTAATTAGAGTTTGTTTGGGAGGGTCTGAGAAAGGCATAGTTCAAACTCCACCTTCCCACAGATTTTTGCTCAGAAAGCCAGAGATTTGAACATTCAGGGGCTTAGGACAGCCCCTCTGTGAGGAGAATGGTCAGGTTGTTTGTTGGGACCCTGCAAGAGGCGTGTGTATGGAAGGGGGCGCCCAAACGCCTGCCAGCCTTCAAGTCTGGGCAGCACAGCCAGTGTGAGCTAGGCTGAGGCCCAGGAGAGAACAAGGGGTCAGGTAGGAGCGGAGGTCAGGCGGAGCAGCCTGCAGACAGCAGGGGGAGCTGGGAGCCTGGCTGGTTAAGCCTTGCCTGGCGCCTGAATCTGCCTGGTGCCTGCTGTGCCTGACCTCTGGGTACAGATTGAATCATTTGCTCCTCCTTGAGCCAGTAACTGTCCTTGGCTTGACCCCAGGGGGCCAAGAAGAGCCCTAAAGGCCGGTTACTGAATCATCCTTATACCAGCTCAAGGATCAGCGCTCACTCACCTATGGCTATAGGAAGGATCTCCAACCAACTCCAGGGCTCAACATTGGTGAACCAGGCTCCCCTGGGAGCTTGGGAAACCTTCTGTGTTCTCAAAGAAAAACTGTGGACCATAGTTACCTGGGTTCCTTTCTTTTTTTGAACTTGGAAGCCACTGCCTTGGGTCTGAGGGAATCATTGTAACTCTCTCCAGGGGTCTTTACTCTGGAGTATCTGCTTTGTAGTTATAAAGCAGAGTCTGAACATACCAGTGTCCTCTTAGAGAAGAGTCCCTGTTACAGAAGGACCTCCTCAAGCAGGATCCCACACAGCAGGTTTCCTGCACACCAGGGCTCCCCTAGAGCAGAGTGCTTGCACAACATGGTTCACCAGAAAAGGGACCTGCACAGGATTCCCCCAGAGCAGGGTCTTGGCACATCAGGATCCCCCAGGCCAGGGCCACACACACATCAAGGTCCCCCAGTACAGGGTCTCTGCACAGGAGAGACCCCACATAGCTGAAGCTGTCTTCACAAAGCCTTGCCTATCAAACCCCATTGGTCAAGTTTAGGAAAACCTTGACCACCATCAATAGAACCTGCCTTGTTCGATGGGGCTTCTTGTCCATCCTGACAAAAAACCAGGTAGGCTCACGAGCCTACCTCTGGGACTAAGGGGCACCTTGGGACAGAGGGACAGCAGAGAACATCAGGGAGCCAAGATCCTGAGTGATCAGCAGGATGGGAAAGAGGGTCACCTACACCTGGACCAGAACACAGGCTGTCCAGAACTAGAGAGTAAGCCAGTTCAGCCCAGCAGAGCAGGAAGGCACGATGCTCCAGACTAGGGGCCTGAAAGAAGGAACCCTGAGGCCTGGCCCTCACAGTCTCCCTGACCCAGAGACACTAACCAATTAATTATCCAGATAGACAGGCATGAGCTCCTGCATGCACTGAGCACTGATGGCCGTTTATAAACAGCAAATACAGATGTTCTCACATCGGGAGAACCCAGATGGCCCACAATGCCCAGAGTACATGGATGGCCCCCACACACTTGGAGACCTGTGGCCAGTTTGTCTACCAAGAACTATGAAAAGTAGGCCAGGTCCTCGCTCAAAGCACATTCTGGACTTCCAGGTAAAATCCATGTGACCCCAAGAAATCACTTCTCCTTCTCTGGTCTCCACTGGTCTAGAAACAAAATGAGCCAGCGGCTATCTTGCAAAAAGTCCAAGTGGGCCCAAGAGTCACAGACCCACTTTCCAGTGGCCCTGCCCTTACCGAGAGTCCCCAATAGGCTTGGTGAGGGGCTTGAGTCTACAGCAACAGAAATGAGACCCCATGCTCACCTCCCTACCCGTGTCCCCAGCCTGGGCCCTCGCCCAGGCTGATGCTGATGGTCTGCCAGTAGGTCTGTGGGTGGGCAGTGAGGGGGCCTGGTCAGGAAATAGCGGCTGTGGTGGAGGGCTCTTCCTCCCGCCCTGTGCATACAGCTGCTCCTGCTGGCAGCCAGTTTAGGATAGGCCTCTGTTCCAGGCTGGCTTTGGCTTCCCAATGTCCCCTTGGGTGGAGGACAGTGTGTGTATAGGGAAGCCTTTGATCACATCCTCCCAAACTGAGGGTCTCCACTCTCCCTCCGTGCCTGCCCTCCTCCCCTTGGTTAGTCCGCGCCCCACTTGCTGCTAGCGCCAGAAAAGCTAGGGTTTGCATTGGCTTCAGGCCAAACCCCGGAATGTGCCTGCTGGCTGCCCGGCAGCTGTTCCTGGAAGAGGGGCGACAAAGCACAGACTGTCTGTGAGATGGGGGTGGATGGGGTGCAGGCTGCCCAGAGCTGCGCATGAATAGAGCACAGAGGCCCTGAGACAGGGATGAATGGGTTCACTGGGCCCAGACACCCCTGAGTGGGTTAGGACATCCAAAGATGCAGTGGAGCTTGAAACTGACCACCCGGGAACCCCAACCTGGAATGTGGGCCTATGTGAGGTCTAAGAAGAGGCAGTGGTGAGCACATGCCACCCTGAAACCCTGGTGGAACAGGGAAGAGTGCACCCCACTACTCAGATCCATAAGCAAACTCAATTCAGGCACTCTGTTAGGGGTTCCAAGGGACAGTACTGCCAATTGACACAGTCAAAGGTCATATCACCTATACACTGGTATGTGTCAAGCACAGCACTGTGGAATTCAGTTTTGGGGGGTACAAGATACCCAGATTCTTGCATCAGTGGGATTCAGATGTTCCACAATCTGCTAGTTGTGGGGGTCCTCCGATATTCACAGCAGGAACTCTGATGCTCAAAAGGTGAAGCAGCCAGCCTGGCACCATGCATGAATAGAGACTGGGACCAGAAGGGATATGGACTCACATGGGCTGTGACGCCAGCTAGTGATGAATGGGCAGTGGACATCCAAAGACGCAGTGGATCTTGGAACGGCTGCTGGGGGGCCCTTGTCTTGGGATGTGGGCCTACGTGAGAGACAAGCAGTGGGGTGTAAGGTTGCCAAAGACCCTGGTGAAGGAGGACAAGCTGTCCAAACCTCAAGTGATGATGAAGAGGAAGACTGGGGCCTTAGAGTAGGGGTGCATGTCAGCATCAGCCAGCACTCTTGGGTTGGCGCACAGCTCCTGGGTGATGGGGAGGGTTGGCTGAGACACTGGAAAATGGGGCGGGGGAGCTGTGGGGTGATTCTTGAAGTCTTTTCCACCTAGCAGTTAAGAGGAATGAGGGGCAGGCTGCCAGACACCCAGAAAAACAAGGGTTCCTAGAAAGAAGTTTCAGGGTGCTGCTAGCTGGGAACATGAGCATAAACTCTCTGTTTAGCCCAAGTGAAGACACAGTCACCATGTCTCCAGTCATGTAGGCAAAAGGACAGGGCTGTGCCCAGCCTTAGATGGACCCACTATAGTTACAGAGATGTATGAAATGTACTCATATCTCTGAGAATCCGTACACAGCACACAGGCACCAGGAGGTGGATGCCAACTGAACCTATGCAGAGAGGACCTTGGTACAGCATGGAGCCCCTCAGATGGAAGGACACAGGACAGCAAGCCTCGTAAAGTGGGGCTCTTGGAGCCTAGCCATTGTGCTGCTGAAAGTAAAAGGTACCCAGACACTTGGACAAGTGAGATACCAGGTCTCCATAGTCTGGTCACCATAGTACTCAGGTGAGCAGAGCAGCCACATCAGAACTCCAACAAAGGGTTGGTGACCCGGGATCTACCAGAAAACGCTGGGAATGAAACTCAATGGATAGAGTGCTTGCCTGGTATACATGAGACCCATAGCTGATCCACAGCACTGTGTTAACTGAGCTTGGTAGCCTGTACTCCCAGCACTCAGGAGGTAGAGGCAGGGGGATCAGAATTTACAGAGTGAGTTTCAGGCCAGCCTGGGCTACATGAAGCCCTGTCTCAAAAGCATAAAGAAGCTGCTGCTATACCTTTCAAGGTGAGAAATTGGGCAAAAGCTGAAAAGCCCAACTCTCCTCACAAGCCCACTCAGAGGCCATGGGGTGGCCTGGATGGAAATGCTAAAGAGATTGTGAGTGGGAAACTCAGGTCCACAGTGCAGCAGACTGTAGGGACTCCATGCTCAGCTCATGGGGCACAGGTACAGACTACAGACACCTGGGCAGCTGGGGGCGGGCAGGCAGCCCAGAGCTCCATGAATGGCGTACAGAGAACTGAGACAAGGGTGAATAGGACACACACAGCAGTGTGATGCCCAGGAATGGCGTGTCCAAAACCACAGGAACGCGGCTCTGGCCCAGGCCGCCAGCCTGGCAGGCAGGCCTATGTACCTTGTGTCAATAGGCGATTCAGTAGGCCTAACAAGTGGGGTACAGGCTGTTTAAGACCCTGATGACCACAGAATGGAGTTCCTGTTCCCAAATGAACAGGGAACAGGTCACCTGGCTGCAGAGACATTGGGGACACAGGGCATGTACCCTACGTGTTCACAAATACAGAGTAAAGACACCATTCTATGGTTTCTCTAGATGAACAGAGACCCCCAAATCAAGGCGTATAGGGCCTTCATGAAGTTTTATGCTAGATGGGGCCCTGAGCTCCAGTTCTCTTAAGCCCTTGGAAAATGCATTCAGCCAGCCAGTGAATGAGTTCCACCATGACAGGACATGTGTCCCCACACATACAGGAGATAGAAGTCTCACTGCAGAGATCAGGGCTCTCACCCCTGGAGCCTCTGATGTAGAGTCTCAAAACTCGGGGTGCCATATCCAAGGAAGCTGTGGATAACATCGTGCTCACATGGGGTGCAAGACCTATGTAGCTCAATGTAGCAGCAATGGTCCACAACTCATCCAAAGCACAGGCAGGAGGCACATTCCCTCTAGGCCCAGATAATGGTGTCATTTCTCTAGATTCTGGGACAATGGGGTGTAGTCTTCCTGGATGGTTAAGAGATGGGGACTGTGTTCCTTGGGTGCCTAGATGGTGGATCAGTGCACATTCTCCAGTGTTCGGGTGATAGGATGCAGACTTACCAGGTGTTCAAATAATGAGGTACAGGCTCTCCATATGTTTGGAAGTTGGGGTTCAGCTTCCCAAAGTGTCTAAATAATGGGGCTTAGGTTTGTTCTGATGTTGGGATGTTGGGGGAACATTCTCCCTCAGTGCAAAAGGCATAGATAACCCGAGTGGACACACAGCTACATATAGAAGACTGGAACAAGTTGAGCACCCATCTTTAGCTCTCCCAGATCCCAGGTGAAAAGGGTGCCTAGAAGGATAGGACACACAGCAGGGTCAGTACAGGCAGGGAGCACGTGTCCCACCCCAGCACGTCTCATGCTTCCTTGCCAGAGGCTCTGGGCTCTCCCGCCAGCGTCTGCCGTGTTCTGACCTCAAACATTCCCCAGGCATCCTCAAAGGAAGCATCCACGTCCAGGAGCTCCGCCAGGGTCTCCACGGGGCTTCTGGCTGCCAAGCCGCCGTCTGGGGGCCGCGGGCCTGGCCGTGGGCTGCCAGCTCTGTTTGGTTTTCTCCTTCCTGCCTCAGAACCTCAGACGCCGCCGTCTCGCCACGGAGGCGCCCTCATTCTGGAAAGGCACAAAGACTCTACACAGCCGGGTTGTGGGAGCTACTTGGGGGGGCCTGAAGCTGTGCTGTACAGGGGCCTGGTGGGTCTCAAGTACAGGTGCTCACTAGCATGGTGCCTTGGTATCCCTGCAGGCCCACCACTGGGCCCTCTGATTTTATTTCTAAGTTCCCATCACATCACCTGAGTCATACCAGGGAATGCACCCATCTCATGTCTGTCCGGAGCCATTCGTGAGCAGCACACATGTACACAACCCACATGTGAAAGTCCCAGAGCATCCTGAAGCAAAAGTGTTCTCAAAAAGTTCTGTTTGACCAGCCCAGAGACTTGGTGCTAGTGAGACAGGTCACATTAACCATTAACCATCCCAATATCTGACTGCCAGCCACAGATAAGGGGCTGAGGAGTGACCAAACCAGACCAACTGGTTTGTGAGGGGCTCACACTACAACCGATTGGACCCAAACTGATAGAAAAGACACCGAGGCTAGGTTATTGCTAATAATCTAACCTCGGACACCAGGATGAGGGCTTGCTCATCAGGAAGCTAAAAACTCAAGGGAATGGGTCAGGATGGCCTCCAGAACGTTCTCTGGCAACAAAGTCAGTCAGGCTCTTATGGCCCTAGGATAACACCACACAGCATCAGGCAGCTCCCCTATAGGGTGCCACCCTCTTCATGTTTGGTTCCCTAGGCCTGCATTGCCAGGAGGCACACTCTTCAACCAAACAGTTGTGACTCAGGCCTTCTGGGTGTGTGAGCCTGCACAGAGGTCAGCCTAGCAGGACTATCACCCCTTTTGCAAAGTTTGGTGTGGCTTGGGGTAACTCCCACCCTAGAGGAACCTCTTGAGATAGCCTGGAGTCCAAGCACCTGCTCTAGGGCCTCAGAGAGGGGAGACCTTCTTTCTCAAGGGAGTTTCCTGGCTTGTGAGGGCCAGCAGTTCCAGACATGAGGTGGGGCTCCCCAAAGCCCTGCCTCCACATCCCTTCCTCCCCCCAAGATTCATTTCATCACTAGCAACAGGCGCTGGCTCCACTGTGGGCTCCAGGTACTGCCTGAGAGTGGACCAACCAGAACCCCGTGGCTAGGGTCTGAGCAAGAAGGCCAGAGCCCACCAGTCACGGGAAGCAGTAGGCATCAGGTGAGGAAAGGATCACTCCTGTACTTGGGGGCAGTTGTCTTGTTTTTCTGGGGAAAGGGAAACACAGAAACCTGCTGCCTGTGAAACACCATAAGGTCTGGTTAGGCTGAGGGTGGAGGGAGTTGGGAGCAGGTCTAACCCAGAAATAATGAGCACCCGACCCTGGGCTGCCAGGAAATTTGGAGAAATCTCCCAGCGCAGCACCGCACGGTTCCTGTCTTAAAGGGAACACTGGGTAGCATCCAGCACAAGACTGGATAGTTTTGAGGGACCTGGAAGAGATTCCTGGAGAAAGTGGAGCCAAGCTTTGGAGGGTGAGTAGAGTAGGCTGGGGCAGTGGATGAATGCTAAGACTGAGGTGAGTCAGACACTGTGCCTGGATTACAGACTGCATGCACAGAGCCACTGGGAGGGAGCCTGGAGATGTGGCAGGGACTCTTATCTCCCTTCCTTGGGTCAAACAGTGACTGGCTCTTTGGAAGAATCTTCCTCAGCAGTCATAGATGACAGACTACCAAGGTCAGCTGGAAGACCTGCCTGCTGCTCAGGGGTGAGTGCTGCCCCAGGCCATACAAACTAGGATAACCAAGTCCCTGGGGTGAGGCTGGAGAAGCATAGAGCCTCTTTTCTGTCTGTCTGTCTGTCTGTCTGTCCTGCTCGCACCGTCCCTGAAGTAGCAAGCCAAATGCTACTGGTAGGTAGGGAACCAGTGGAGAGAATGGCTCCACCTGGTGGCTGTATTTCTACTTGCACCTTTACCACCATGGGGACCAGTGGGTCCTAAAGGACCTTGATCTCTCCGGGCCTTGAAAATCTCCCTAGTACCAGGAACTAATGTTCCTGAGGCCCCATAATCCTCCAGAGCTAGCTTCCAGAGATCCTGAAGTCCCCTGTGGACATGTGTCACTACCATGCTGTCCAATGCAGTGAGAAGTCACAGCTTCTGTGCCCTCTGTGCCCTCTGCCTCTTGTCCTCAGGGTAAGGGATGGAAGACTTCAGACAAAAAGGACACAGAAAGGAAGTCACACACACATTTATATATATATATATATATATATATATATATATATAGAGAGAGAGAGAGAGAGAGAGAGAGAGAGATCTCAATCTCAATGTTACTTGAATTCCAACATCCATACCACTTCAGTTTCACTTGGGGAGCCAGATTTGTTTGAGCCTGACTTCAGTCCTCTTTCACTAGGGACCCTTGAGGGACAACACCTCATCTACAGCTCCCACCAGCATATTCCACCAGGTGCCATTGGGGGTGCTCTGACAATTACCTGTGAACTCCTGCCTAGCAGAGCCCTTCAGAAGGCTAGACAAGAGTGAAGTTAGGGGACAGGGAGGCTGTTGAGGTCTGAAGATCACCCCTCTCCATCTTTAGGGGACTCACCAAGCCTCCTCTTCCACCAAATTACAGATGGGTCTTGAAACCAAGTTAGTGACTAGCCTGGAGAGGAGTTAAAATGTGGTACCTGTGCTAAAAATTGAGGAATTTCAAGAGGCAAGGAGGACATTCAGTCTAGCTGTGTGGCCCTCTCAGGTCCCCACAAGACCTCTCTCCATAGTTATGACTTCTTGTAAAAACCCTCTCCATCTCTGCTCCAGGGCCATAGCAAGTTCAGAGCACTAGCCTCAGGCCATCCCTGGAAACATCATGGATCCACATGTGCAGGACCGCTAAAGGAGACCTGGAAGGCAGAACCTGGACTCTTCCTGATCCACAGCTACCTCAGAGCACTGAGGGGTGGATGGTTCTGAAGTCTCTGAGCTGTGGCTGCCTCTCTCCAGCCTGCCAGGCAGTGAGGTACTGATTTTGCAGGAGGGAGTATCCCTTAGAGTCATATTGGGGACTCCGGGCTAAGGGTACAAGAGCAAGATCTAACCCCACAATTAGTCACTCCTGGAGGGGTAGGCTAGTCTAGTAACTTGTAACAGTCTAGGTTTAGATATGACATGAGGGGTGGTAGGCTCTTATACCATAGCGGGGGTTAGACCCAAGCTTTAGAAACTTCTAGGGAAGCTGGAGAAGAGGGAGGGGGTGTGAGTTCAGAGACTCACAGTGGCTCCCAGCCCCCAACTGAAACCCCACCCTTCCTGCTTGGTGGAAGAAGCCAGCCTGGCAGGTATGTACCCTCCTCAGGCCCCGGGCAGGTGGGGTGCAGAGGCCAAGACAGCTTCCTGGCCTCCTCCTTCCCACTCCCATGCCAAGGGTGGCCAAGCAGGCAGATAGGCAAGTCTGGGCGGGCATCAATTCAGCGTGGAGGAATGTTCAGGCTCTCCCAGCTAGGCCCTGCCCCTGCCTGCCCCCACCTCGCCCTCATCCTGGGGCGCTGCTGGCCTGGTGCCCATGCCAACAAAGCTCCTTCAGCCTTGGCTTGCTGGAGCGCATGCCCACCTGCTGGTGGCCCTGTGCCCTGCACCTCCAGCTCCCTCCTACATGACCTCATGGCCCAAGCTGCTTTGGGGCCTGATGCTACAGTGGACTGGACTACCTTGTAGAACATGGTGGTATGGCGAGCTATGATGGGTCCTTCTCAGGAGATGAGACATCCCTAAAAATGGGAAAAGCCCTCTGAGTCCTAGGGGAAACTATGGCAAAGCTCTTCCTGCAATGTGAGTTGGAGGGTCCCAGTGATCAAGGGGCAGCAAAAGTGGGTATCAGGCTGCCCAGGCTTTGCCTACTTGGCTGGGGTTAGGGACTGGGGGAAAATGGCAGAGGCCGGGTTTGTGGCAACTAAATCAATGCGTTAGCCAAGGCCCAGGGCCTCTCTCTGCCTGGCTTCCTGACTAACATTCTTGCCCCTGGCTATCCTAGGCTATCTTCTTACCAAGGATGGACTTGATACTGGCTGCTGCCAGGTGAATAGGCAGTATACAAAGGTCAGAAGGCCACCTCTTAAGTGACTTGGATCACACAGTTATCTCCTCCAAGCCAATAGGGGCAGGAAGATGGGGCATGCCCCAGACTCCCACCACACCTCAGCCCCAGCTGATGCCACGACTGAGCCCAGGCTCGTTCCAGACCTTATTACCAGGATCCCTTGTGAGTAGATGGAACCCCAAGAGTGGTGTGGTTATGGTCCAGTCTACTAGAGACCCAGGTTGTCTAGAGAGGCATTTCAGCAGCCTGTGCCCCTGGCCCAGGGCCCTGCTGGGCACTCTTTATTGTCATTCTTGCCGCTGGAGCCCTCCTGGTCTCCTGTCTGCTCTGCTGCTGTTGCCGCCGCTGCCGCCGCCAACACCATAAGAAGCAACCCAAAGACAAAGAATCTGTGGGCCTGGGCAGTGCTCACGGCAGCACCACTACTTATCTGGTGAGGAGCAGAAACCTGGATCTACCTGTGGCCAGTCCTGTACTGGCCCACTCCAGGGAGGGAAATGCAAGGTCCAGGCTAGGGAGCTCAGAGCAGCCCTGGCTGGCCTTCTTGGCAGAGGAAGGAGATGAACAGAAGTGATGGGGGATGAGGCATTCAAGAAGCAGGCAGATGCTGGTCCACGGGCCATTTGAAGCTATAGTCATCATAGCAGTAGTACCATACAGGTCATGCTGAGGGTAGATCTGGCTGGTTTCAAGGAGCCACACTGAGGACAGGAAGCCTTTTGTGGACTGGTCTGCAGGTGGTGGTTTGACCTCTATTATGAGGGCCCAGGCCTCTGCTTGGGGATTGATCTCAAGCACACATGTCTGATCCCCCTTCCCCCACCCCAGGTTCAACCAAATGTGGACTGCCTCCAGCCCTACTCTGTGGGGACCCAACAGTTGGGGCGACTGCTGCTCTCACTGGAGTATGACTTCGGAAGCCAGGAGGTAAGGCTCACTCAGCAGGTCCGGAGGCTCCATGGTTGACAGAGGGTGTGACGAATGAAGTGCTAGGTGGAGGGGAACGTGAGAACCCCCAGGCCTACCCACTGGCCCTAGATTAGGGTGGGCCTGAGGCAGGCTGAAAACCTGAAGGCTGAGGGCACAGCAGACCCTTATGCCCGCATCAGCATTTCCACCCAGGCTGGGAGAAGACATGAGACAAAGGTGCACCGTGGGACGCTCTGTCCTGTGTTTGAAGAGACATGCTGCTTCCTAGTGAGTCGAGCCTGGGTAGGTAGAGTGGGCTGGAGCCAGGGCAGCACAGCCTAGCTCACAGCCCTGCTACAGGTCCCACCCGCAGAGCTGCCCAGGGCCACCCTGAAGGTACAGATGTTGGACTTCAAGTGGTTTTCAGAACACGAGCCACTGGGGGAGCTCCGATTACCACTGGGCACTGTGAACCTTCAGCATGTCCTGGAGAGCTGGTACCAGCTGGGCCTTCCGGGTGCCACTGAGGTGAGCCTGACTGTTAGGGGCCCAGGCTCTGCCTGTACCACGGGGGAGGCCAAGGTCTATGTGCTCTACCTGTTGAGCCCAGATCCCCAAGGGCAGGGATAACCCTGCCAGCTGCAGCCCTGTCTTGTTGCCCATAGCCCGAGCAGATGGGGGAGCTCTGCTTCTCACTGTGCTATGTGCCCAGCTCAGGCCGCCTGACTGTGGTTGTGCTGGAGGCTCAGGGCCTGAATCCAGGGGTTGCAGGTGAGAGCTATGTTTGGGGTGAACAGAGAGCTGGGCCCTTGTGCTCACCCTTTTGTGTGCATGTTTGAGACACTCTTCTTGAACTCTCTTGTCCATGCAGAGCCCTTCGTGAAGGTCCAGCTCATGTTAAACCAGAGAAAGTGGAAGAAGAAGAAAACATCCTCCAAGAAGAGCACAACTACCCCCTACTTCAACAAGGCCTTCATCTTCCTGGTTCCCTTTAGCCAGCTGCAGGTGAGGAGCTAAGAGGAAGGGCAGAGTGCCTGGGACGTTGTTCTGGGCCAAACTGACAACCTTTCCCCCTCCGTGTCTGCAGAGTGTGAACCTGGTGTTGGCTGTCTGGGCCCGAGGCCCACAACTCCGGGCTGAGCCTGTGGGCAAGGTGTTGCTGGGTCCCCAGGCTTCAGGCCAACCCCTACAGCACTGGGCAGACATGTTGGCCCATGCCCGGCGGCCCATCGCCCAGTGGCACCGCCTGCAGTCCCCCAGGGAAGTGGACCATGCTCTAGCCCTGCAGCCTCGCCTTCCCCTGTCTGGGCCTCGCTCCTGAAAGAACCCCAGGTCTTAGTTTTTTCCAAACAGAGCTGTGGTCAGGCTCTTCAGATCTTTGTAATAAATGCCTTCTCTTTCTCACTCCTGTGTCCTGATGGAACCCTGTGAGGAGGGCACGAGTTACAAGGTGGGCTACACCTTATCACCACCATCCTCTCAAGGATGAGATAGGGTGCTCTGAACAGATTTGCCAGTCCTGAGCCTCAAGACCTGATTCCTAAGTCTTCCCCTGGAAGATGGGCACCACCTTTTCTGCCAGCCATGGTTGGCAGAGGAGCAGGAGACTAGAGCTGGTCCTGTGGAGACAAAGAGGACAACTGGGGGGAGTTGTGGGTAGGTACAGAAAGGGGAAGAGACCCCAACACCATGAGGGATGGTGGCATAGCAGCTGTTGTACTATCAGCAGGGGGCAGTAGATGCCTTTGGAAGCTGCTTTGGGGCCTTTGGGGGCACGCAGTCCTGGCTTATGATATACCTCTTAATCCCAGCACATCTGGCGGGCTTTAGCAGTTCCAACCCTCCTCTGATCCCCAGGGGCCTCAGAGAAGCAGGGCTGGGGCCAAGCCATGATCTGGGTGTCTCTGGGTGGGGTTCAGGAGCGGGAAAGGGATGAGGGCCTGGCCCCAGTGAGCCGGGCAATGTAGGGCCTGCCTAGGCAACCAAGGGCCCTGAGCCCCCATAGGTCAGAGAGAGGTTCCTAGGGCGGTGACACCACTCTCTGGGGTTGAAGGTACATGTTCCAAGTTGCCTGTGCAGAGGCACCCATGGGCAGGTTGTGTGGCAGGCTGGGAGAGGCCCAACTGCTGGTCCAGGGGCCTATTTGCTTCTCTTCCTGGGCAGAAAAGAAGTTCACTACGAGACAGGGCACCACTCTTCCTGAGCCCTGACTACCAAACAGGGCTTAGGAGACTGTTTTTGTTTTAGTTTGGGGAGGAGGGAGTCTAATTTTGCAGGAGGGCTGATGAGGTGAATAGTCAGCCTAGGAGTCCAAACAGGGAATGAACACCCAGCAGGCAGTGAGTGCCAGGTGGGTGCTGAGCTACAAGGCCATGCCATTTGACAATGACTCCAATTCAGTCCACTTGTGGTAAGGTCAGGTTTCCCTTGGAGGAAAACTTCAGTGGATGCTTGAGCTGGGTATCTTTGAGACCCACATACAAGGTTACTCTTGCTGTCCTGAGGGCTCTTGCAGGAACAAGGGTGGCATCTTGAACTTGTCACTGAGACATAAATAGAGCAAACCAACCCCCAACCCCAACCCCAAGACTTCTTGGACAGGCCAGTGCCTGGGCTGGCTGGCCAGGCGGCTGGGCAGGTGCGGAGGCTCTCCTCCTCTCTGTGCCCCCATTGGTCTGAGGAGACTCCATGCCCTTTCTGAGCAGGGGCCCGGCCCAGGGAAAGCCATTTATACCCCTCCCCCGGCCCACCAGCCCAGCTCACTGCTACCAGCCTGACCTCGCTCCCAGTCCTGCTGCACAGACTCTAGGTGAGGCCTGGCCCATCTTCTTGAGACTGGACAACAGGGCACTACTCAGTCAGGCTAGCTCACAGGAGGACTTCCCTGGGCAGGGGCTTGGGGATCTGGGGGTCCACTGGCAACAGCTCTCCCTGGGGTCTCTCTCAGATCTGGGCTTGGAAGCAGCAGGTGCTTCTAGGATAGGGCAGGGGTCTTCAGCAGGCCTCAGGCCTCTGATAACAAGCTCTGCTCTGGGGACACACCAGCAGGGGAAGGTTCAGGTCAAGCAAGCGGGGACCTGAGCCCCCAGGCCACCCAGAAGAACACTTTCTTCCATATATTTACTTCTCCAGTTAAAGGAGCAAGAGTTAAAAATAACAGGGCTCACTCTGGCAACCACCTGTGCTGGCCAGCCCCACCCCTCCCTCAGGGACAGCTGTAGCTCCTCAGGCCCCGCCTGGGACATTTTGGGAACACTTTCTCCTCTTACTTCTCACCCTCAGGGTGGGGGTGAGGGGGTGTCCTCCAAATCCTTGCCCTCTGAGAAGGTCCACTGAGTTGTGGGTAGAGGAGAAGCGGGCTAGTGAGCACAGGTCTCCATGCCTGGCTTCCTGCACGGTGGGCACTGACATCTTCACCTCTCTCCCCACAGGCTCAAAGATCGAGACTCCAGGATGGGGGAGTAAGTGGCACCCAACCTGACCCCCTACTGTAGTCCCCTCACCAGGGCTCAAGTCCCATATTTCCCTGCCCTCTGTGGCTACCATCCACCCTTTCAACCCCATCTAGTCCTAGGTTTCATGGCTACTCCCATGAGCCAGTCTAATGTCTCTTTTCTCTCCCACTCCTACCTCCCTCTTCCTCCTGGGACAGTGAGGAGGTGAGTATCATTTGAGACTATAATAGTTCTCTTGGGGACCCTGTTAAGGTCCCAAGTGCCCCATCCCCCTGAGCTACCCCAGAGTGAGAGGAAGTGCCTGCTTGGTGCTTTATGAGTCAAGGGAAGTGCGACTTGGGCCTAATCACAGGGGAATCACTTCTCCTTTATGATTTCTGTTCATTACTCAAGGCCTCCCCTTGCCCACAGCCTCTGAGGCCTGGCTATTCCCCCTCCTCACCCCCAAATCCTATTACCCTCTTCAGTCCTATGCATCACCTAAGCAAAGTGTCAGGACCACAGGAATTTGTCCCTGAAGCAGGCCCCAAAGTAGGGAAAAACCAGGACCATGGGCCTTGTGGCCTCCTTGGGGTCCCCAAGTCAGATGGCTCCAAGGAGGTCAGAACTCTAGACAAGGCCTGACTCTGACCCCTTTGTCCTGTCCTACAGAAGCGCAACAGGGCCATCACGGCCCGGAGACAGCACCTGAAGGTAAGGATGGGCTGCTGCAGAAGGCTGGGAGTGTACAGGTGGGGTGGAGTTCGCTACAGATCTTCACTTCTGTTTCTCAGAGTGTGATGCTCCAGATTGCGGCCACAGAGCTGGAGAAAGAGGAAAGCCGCCGCGAATCTGAGAAGCACAACTACCTCTCCGAGCACTGCCCGCCTCTGCATATCCCAGGCTCCATGTCTGAAGTGCAGGTAGTACCTTCCTGCCGCATACCCCTGTTTGTCGGCAAGTCAAGCCTGGTGGATCAGGACTGGGAGGGGACAGTGGTCCTCAGGTGTCAGGGTGGCCACCCACCCACTGCTTGCCCACCCAGGAACTCTGCAAACAACTTCACGCCAAGATCGACGTGGCTGAGGAGGAGAAGTATGACATGGAGATAAAGGTGCAGAAGAGCAGCAAGGAGGTGAGAGGGAGGGGCCAGAGGTGGAGGGGTGGGGCACACGGCATGGGGGTGACAGGGTTAGTGAGTGGAGGTGGGGCCATATGAAGGTAGAGCCAGGTGACATGGGGGTGAAGCTATCTGATATGGGATGAAGTGATGATGCGAGGGTTAAGCTAAAGATACAGGGCAAAGGTCATGGACGTGAAGGCTGCCACAGGGCCCTGAACCTCCTGCTCCTTCCTCCCAGCTGGAAGACATGAACCAGAAGTTATTCGACTTGAGGGGCAAGTTCAAGAGGCCCCCACTTCGGAGGGTGCGTATGTCCGCTGATGCCATGCTAAAGGCGCTGCTGGGCTCTAAGCACAAGGTGTGCATGGACCTGAGGGCCAACCTGAAGCAGGTCAAGAAGGAAGACACTGAGAAGGTAGGCCAAGGGAGAGCTAAGCGGGAGAGCTCACTCGCTGTCCCACTCACAGAGAGTCCGCTGGGGTTCAGAGGAGTCTGGGGCACACTGGGATGGAGCTGAGGTCTCTCCGGTCCTACCCCTAGGAACGGGATCTGCGTGACGTGGGTGACTGGAGGAAGAATATTGAGGAGAAATCTGGCATGGAGGGACGGAAGAAGATGTTCGAGTCTGAGTCCTAACTGCCCACTGCCCCAATCCCACCCCACTCCTGGGGGAGCACCCAAAAGCCAGCTGGGAATGCAATACTTGGCCTCACTCCAATAAAGGATTCACATCCCTACCACTGCTGTGGTCTAGTTCTGTCTCTGCCCACTCTGGAGGTTGTCAACAGTGATCAGCAGTGAAGTACAGTGGAGACCACACAACTTGGGTAGATTTCAAGGACCCTGGGCTGCACCCTGTAAGTGGTGGGTGTAGTCCATGTCTGGACTTGTCTAACATGATAGGGCATGGAGAAAGATGACCATGGGACTCCAACATATCTGAGCAGGATCTTATGGGATCAGCTTCTTTGTCCCTTGCTACAGTCATCCACTCAGAATGACTATGGTAGGCACGTTCCAGGGGAGACTGTGTCTCCATTCCTCTAGCACTGCCCCTCCTCAGGGCCCCATCTAAGGCCAAAAGCCAGAAGCCACCCTGAAAGGCTGACCTTCTGTGTCCAGACTCAGCCTACATCAACCCTACCTCCTTGTACATGCTCTCTCTAGTGCCTGCCATCTCTGGACACTGAGGGAATAAGGGCAAGGCTGAGCCTACACAATTTGCCTGGATCTTCATTGCCACATCACAAGATCACGAATACACTCACCCTGAGGAACACAGGGACTGGGATGGTTCCTCATTTGACTTTATAAGGCTCCATCCCACAGAGGTGCACATGGCTCTTCTGAGTCAGTAGCTCCCCCACTTCCTCCAGAGACTTGTACTCAGCTAGTAAGACCTGGGTCACTGTTCCTGTATAGAGCTGCAGCAGGCCCAGCCTGGCCTAGAAAGGAACTTGTCTTGTTTCTGCTAAGTCCCAGGCTTTTCCCAGCTAGGACAATATACCCTACAGGTCTGATAAGAGTCATTTTGGCATGGCTATGGCCTCACCCTTGCTTTGTGTGAGATGCTGTCAGGGTCTCAGGTCTTCAGGGGGTAGCCCATAAATGGTTGTCCCCATGCTGGAGCTGTGAGGGACCATAGAAGGTGTCCACTGACACTCAGAATGAGCGTCATTGAGGATGGTTCCCTAGCCCTTCCTCTAGCATCCAGAGTCTAGGATCCACCATGCTCCTTTCACTGGCTCCCAAGACCCATTCTAGACAGAGCCTCAGCCCTGGACTTTCTCCCCAATGTCCAGATTGACTATCAGAGTGACAAGCCAGACCTCTGGGGACAGTTCTGCCTCGCAGTAGGACTGGGCAGAGCAAGTCAGAGCCAAGGTGGCTCAGATATAGAGCAACATAACCAGGCATTTGCCTATGGGCTAGGAATTACAAGACACTTCAGTGGGAAGCTGTGCAGAGTGGTGTCAGAGGAAAATGATATCACAGGAACCTATGTTTAAGGGATACAGGAGTTCCAAGCTCAGGTTTGTGCAGGGCAGAGATGAGCAGGTGTATGGACCTTGACTTCAAGGGACAAGCTTTCTTGAGCATGATGCTCTGGAGATAAACAATGGAACTGAGTCTCTCCTGAGTGAGTGCTTACCAGGAACAATGTGACTACACCCAGCACACCAGGCATCTGGGGTCCGTGGAGATGGGAGGCAGGGCCACTGCGGCCCCTGCTCTGGGCAAGTAAGCTTCAATGCCATGGGGACACATGGGGTGGGCGTAGCAGCTACTTCTCTCATTGTTGTGATGAAACACCTGATGACTTGAGGAGGGAAGGGAGGGTTTGTTTAGACTCACAGTTTTGGGAGTACAGTCTGGCTTGGTGAGAAGGGATGGTGACAGAAATATGGCTGGTCACATGGTATCTGTGGCCAGGAAGTAGAGTGATAAAAGCTGGTGTTCAGCTCATCTTCTCCTTTTTATTCTCTCTGGTTCAGTATGTAGAACAATGCTACCCAAGGTTATGGAGGGTTTTCCCACCTCAGTGACACCAGTAGAAACTCTCTCTCAGACATGCCAAAGTACTAGTTACTTTACTGATGCTATGATAAAACAGCATGGCCAAAAACAACTTATGAAAGAAAGCTTATTTCGGCTTGTGGTTGCAGAGGGTAAGAGTCCATCGTGGTGGGGAAACATGGCAGCAAGCAGTAGGTGTGAGGGCTGGAGCAGGAAGACAGTGCACGTCTCAAACATAAGCATGAAGCAGAGGGAATGAACTAGAAGTGGTGCTAGGCTTTTAATCTCAAAGATCATCCCCAATGAGATACTTCCTATAGCAAGGCTGCACCACCTAAACCTACCCAAACTGGGCCACCAACTGGGGACCAAGTGTTCAAATAAGGGAATTCTTTCTCATTTAGACCACCACATGCCCATAGGTGTATCTCCTACGTGATTCTAGACCCTGTCAGGTAGAACAATCAATATTAGCCATTACAGGGAAGAAATGACCTTTTTTTATGAAACAAGGAATTGTCAAATACGAAGTTCCAGATTATGGTTGTCTGGGCTGGATAGGGCAGCAGGCACAAAGCAGGGGTGTATGGGAGTAAAGCTCTTCACAGACATAGCTTGGGAGATATAATTCTTGTGTGGGATGGCAGATTTATGGGCACTTGCTACATTTTCCAGTGAAAGAATGAAATACGAGAGACCTCTACAAATCAAACCAAACTGACTGACCCAAGGGCCTATGGGCAGAGCCCCGCCCCTGTGCTTAATGCTGTCTGTGACCCTATGGAGTGACCCTGGCTGCCCCAGCTGACAGGTCATACATCCACAAAGCAGCAAGGCTGAGACAGCTTTGTTTTCTGAAAAAGATCTCAATAGATGGAGAGTCCCTGTTAGGAGGTAAGGTGGGGTGTGGGGTATGGCAGCCAGCACCATCTCTTGGGGAGGAGGAAGCTAACAAAGATATTGAACGAGTGGGGGGCCAGGACTTAGTGGCCAAGGGAGTGAGGGATTTGGTCACTCGCCAAAGCTCTAGAGCAGGTTAAGGAGTTGGCTGTGGACTGCTGGGTCTGGGGGTCTGAAGGAATTCCCTGGGGAATGACTAGAAGTGGGATGTAGAATGAAATGCTAATCAGAGTCTCTTCAGACGTGGGAAGGGCAGACGGTTTAGGGGTAGTGAAAGGAGAGGAAGAAGCAGGAACGATGAGTGTTGAGACATGTCTACAGGAACACAGTGTGGTCAAAAGTTGAGGAACCCCTGACATTCCATGCAATGTGTGCTGAGCAGTGGCCAAAAAGGGAGTGTGAGGCTTTACCTTCAAAACCAGCTGCTGAAGACCAAGGAAGTAGGGCTTAGGTGGCTAGATGTAAGAATGGGCAGATGTCGGGAGGGGGGGGGCGGGGGTGAGCGTGGCCAGGTACAAAGGTAGGTAGGTACAAAGGTGACAGGGTAACCAGGTGCTAGCGTAGGAGATGCCAGGCAATTTCTTGATGTGCAGGCAACTTCTTGGGACATCCCAGGAGTGAGTGCTGAGGATTGGACTCTAATAAGATTCCCTTCTACAAGCAGCAGGACTGTGCAGGGGATGGTTGTGGTCAATGAATTTCTTATCAACTAGAAAATCAATAAGTGACCAAAACAAAATTTAAAAAAATAAAAGAGTGGGAAGCCAGTCACAGGACAAAAACTGGTAGACTGAGTAAAAGATTGGCTGCTTTGCTAACTGTTCTGTGGCTGAAGGGAGAAGCACGCCTTTCTCTTTAGAATTTCTTCACTCCCACCAGGATGGCACAAGGAGAGAGTGAAGGTGAACGGTATTTGGTGTTTCCTCTGATTCTGGACACTCCTACAAGCTTGCCATAATTTTCTAAAAGGTTGAATTTAAGTGCACCAACAATAAAATTCTTTGTGTGTGCAACTAGTGCATGTGTGACAACAATGTCTCCCTCGATCCCTTGTCACCTATTTTAGGGGTCAGGGTCTCCTATTGAACCTATAGCTCTGAGGACTCAGCTAGATTGGCTGGCCAGTGAGCCCAGGGATCCTCCTGTCTCTGCCTCTGCAAAGTTGCCTTGCCTGGTTTTTACCACAGGTGCTAGGGAACCAACTCGGGTCGGATCCTTGCTTGCACAGCAGGTACCTTACCAACCAAGTCATCCCCCAGACCTGACAATAAAATTTTTAAACAGAAACAAATAAAGCAAACAGCTGGCATAAGTCATGACAAACAGGACTTCAAGACTGAGCTGTGGGTGGTAAGGAACTGAGAAGGCTCAGGTGGAGGCAAGGGCGCCACACCCACTCCAAGGGACCTCTAGCAAGCAGGTCAGAGGCCGTTCTTCAGAGTGGACCAAGGGTGCTGATAGGGTGCTCACCACTTCCAGAGACAGCAGGCACAAAGGCCAGATGCTGGACAGTGAGGAACAGCAGTGTGCTTTGGAAACTTGGTGGGGCTGAGATGGGGTGTGGCCACAGACCTCTCTCTGAGGGGCAGACTGGACTCTACACCTCACCAAGAGTCAGCCAGAATCCCTCAGAGGTACCCACCTTCTGGCACCTACATGTGCTTCAATTTGACACTATGCAGTGTCCCACACTTGAGGTACTAGGACCTGACCAGCTTCATCCAGGGACCTGGTCAGTACATTTGTCCCTCATCTAAGTCTACCTAAGACAAGCCTATAGGCTCTGTGGCCTTGGATCCTGTAATCTGGCGAGCTAGAACTGACCTCAGTGGCCCAGCCTCACTTCACCTCAACATCAGGCCTCAATTTACCAGGCCATGAAATAGGTATAGAGAAGGGAACACCTACTTGACCAGGAAGACCCTGGGTACTTCCCATCTGCCTTTCTCCTCAGTACTGGCCCTCTGGCCACCAGTCTATAGAAAGTCAGGCCAAGGACAGCTAGTTTGCCTCTGCCCAGACCTAGAGAGTTCCCCTGTGGCCTTCTTAGAATTCTAAGAAGTCACCTCCTCCAAAATGACCAAAATGCTTTGTATTTATTTAGTTCTATAAACACATGAGCTTAGGGGCCTAAGCTGTGCCAGAGGAAGGGACAGTCCTTTCCCAAGAACAACTCTCACCCAGGATGGTATTTTTATAATTTGCGTTCATAACTGGGTGGTGGCAGACACTTTTAATCTGAGCACTTAGGAGGCAGAAGTAGGTGGATATCTGTGAGTTCGAGGCCAGGCTGGTCTACAAAGTGAATCCAGGACAGCCATGCCTACATAAAGAAACCTTGTCTCGAAAAACCACACACACATACACTCACAATTTGCCTTCATAATTGATGGTATCTTCACAAGCATCAACAGACAAAGGTCTGAGATCCTCAGGGTGCAGAGGGGTCTATAGGTCCACTGTGCCTGGGGCATGCCAGGGTGTCCACACCATGCTCATCCAACACACTGTGGCTCCTGTTAGCCAAGATGGTACAGTCACACACCAGGTGGCTCCCGGCCCCCCTGGTTGTGTCCTGCTGTGATGGTTAATTTTAATTATCAACTTGACACAGTCTAGAATCACCTGGGGAGAGAGTCTTGATGAAGGCGTGTCTAATTCAGGTTAGCTTGTTAGCATGTCTGGGAGGGATTGTCTTGTTTACTTAGTTAAGATGGTGCCTGAAAGCCGGCAGCACCACTCCCTGGTTTACGTTCTGGACTCTGTAAGAGTGGACAAAGTGAGCTGAGTTTTAAACACATATACATCTACTTTTTTTCTTCGTTTACCAGTGAATATAATGCAACCAGCAATCTCAAGTTCCCACCTCTGTGGTTTCCCCAGCATAACAGACTGTAAACAGGGACGTAAGCTAAAATACCCTTTCTCTGTTAAAGTGACTTTCACCAGAGTGCTTTGTCACAGCAAGGGAAGTGAACTTGGAGCACCTGACCTCCAATAAGGGCTCAGCCTCTGCACAACCCCAGTCTGGTATCTCTGTAGAAAAATGGCTAATTAAATTATTTACCAGTATTTAGATTATCATTAATTGGTTCGGAGGTTGTTAATCCTTAACCTGCCATTATAAATGAGTACACAGACACTACATAGATTTTAACAAGCTTTGGCCTGAATTGTGCAATCTTAGCCCATCTATGCTAGCTCATAATTCTATTTCCTAAATACGACTCCATATACACATACGTCATCCCTTTGGACGGCTATTCTCCACGTTATGCCGATGTTCCAGGCCACATGGAATGATCTTTACCCCATCGTGTGTCTCCTTCTTCCTGCTCCTTGCTTCTTCTTCCCATTAATCTCTGTTTCAGAAGCCCGCACACCTTAGTCCTTCCTATCTGTCTCTGTCTTTGCCCAATCTCAGGCCTCAGCATTTATTCAACCAATCAGAGACAATGTAAGTAACAGACAAGCAGGACTGTCGCGTCCCTCTCGACCGGCAAGAACGACGCAACTCGCAAAAGCTCTTCTCCTGCAGTTTATTCAGGTCCCTTGAAAACAGTCTTCCGAAAAGGGCCGGGCAGACCCAACCCACAGGCTAAATACTAAATGAACAGCCAATCAAGTAAAGCCACGTAGTGCTATCTTAGAGGCCCACGTATGCGGAAGCAAGCCAGATCAGCGGTCTTAGCCAAATATGGACTTGTTTACCACCGAGAGCGCTCACCGTCGGGCTGGTGGAAGGCGGAGACCAGCGCCATTTTTAAGGCGCGGCACGTCGCAGCTCTCTACACAGGACCAATTAATTAATATTTAGAATGCATAACATGACCCCATCATGGCTCCTTCCTGGCCTTGTCCCTGTCATATCCACCTTCTAGTCACCTGCCCTTATCACAGTCTCTGTCCTGGCTCATGGCCTTCCTGAAATGGATACTTAACCCTATCTCTGTCCTGAGAGGAAGACTAGCCCAAGCTCCTCCTACTGGGCTTCCTCATCCTGGGACTCACACTTAAGGTCAGTCTGAGTGCTCTCCCCTACATTTACCCCAGACTTCTGTCCTCTCCTTATTCCTTCATGCGTCCAGATACATCTGCTCAACGAACTCTGAAGACTGTGGGAGTTGAAGGAACCCAAGGAGGGACCAACAGGAGCCCCCACTCAAGCCCACTGTGGTATCCTCTACCTCCCTTTAGCTTCCAAGTCTCTCTTCTCACATCAGCTGATTTGGTTGCCCACCTCTAAGCAGGCCTGTGTGAAGAATATTAGAAGGCCTCTCGTCACAAGGTGGCTCACATTTTGGGGGAATAACTGTCCAGTAGCCCCATGCAGTTGCCACATGCAGCGCAGGCAACCCTCCTGTCCCCAGACCCCTCCCCCCCAGGAATTCTTCCTTGCCTAATCACTCTGCTGCTCCAAGTAAGAAAAACACATGCTAGAGTCCCTATCCCCAAGCAGCTGAGTACCTCAGTCCATCTCCATCTTGGCACCTGTTGTCAACTCCAGGGAGATCCATTGTTGTTGTCTCTGTTAAGCACTCTAAATGTTAATTAATTGGTCCTGCCTGCTGTCTGTCACTTACATTGTCTCTGATTGGTTGAATAAATGCTGAGGTCTTAGATTGGGAAAAGACAGATGTAGGCAGTATTAAGGTGGGTGGGCTTCAGAAGCCTAGAGTAGCTAGAAGAAGAAGCCTCCAGTAGATGGGTAGAAGAAGCCTTGAAGACAAGCATCAAAGAACAGGAAGGAGGACACACACCATGGGATAGAGAAAAGAATGTCACTCCCCATGGCCTAGAACATAGGCCTAGCTTGGAGAACAACAATCCAAATGGATATGTGTATATATGGGGTCATATTTGGGAAAAAGAATCAAGAGATAGCTTAGATGGGCTAAGCTTGCTCAGTCCAGGCCAAGACTTGTTAAAATGCATGTGATATCTGTGTGCTCATTTATAATGACTAGTTAAAGATTAACAGCTGCCAGCCAATTCACAATAATGTAAATACAGATAAACAATTTAATTAATCGTTTCTACAACAAACCCTTGAAGACCCTTTTCCTTCCATATCTGTCCACAAAGTGGCTGAAACTGACCCCTCAGCTCTCATCTTACTAATCTCTTGGCCTGGGCCCTCTGAGACTTCTCTCCAGTCTTCTCATTTGGGCCATGCTGCTCCTGCCCCTTTGCAGACTTTCCCGAGATACCCCCTACTCTCCCATCCCTTGTCCTCTCTTCACTAATTAGGACAGA
>CAJQZJ010037474.1:310680-352113 GCA_907164525.1 Lophiomys imhausi
CCCCCTACTCTCCCATCCCTTGTCCTCTCTTCACTAATTAGGACAGAGCCTAGATGTCTTTTTAGCTCACCCACAGCTGGGTTGGGATGTGGGATTCACGACAGCTTTTATGCAGCAAGGATGCACCATGGCTCAGCCTTACTCCCCATGGCAAGACCAAGGAACACTCATGCCCCCAAGGAATAATTCTATAGGAAGGAGCTGTGATAGAGGTCCCTCCATGTCCTGCCCAAGTGTCTCAGTCCACAGCACACAATGTCCCAAGTTCTCTTCCTGTCCCAAGTACACAGCCAATATCCTGTCTTCCTTCCTCAGACCCCAAGTCTAATGGCCAAGGTTCTGGAAACTATGTCTGCCTATGGGCTCCCTTTGTTCTGGGCATACCTGTTGCAAATAGGGACCTTCTCTTTAACACATGTCCTGGCCTGGCTCCTTCCTCAGTGTCCCCTGCCAAAGGACCAGTCCCATGTGAAGGTCCTCAAGGAGGAACCTAGGGTTCCAGAATAGCTGTGGTAGATCTGGCTTGAGAATGGGATTCAGTGGGAAGCCCCACCTTTAAGATGGAGGCATGCTCATTATAGCAACTGGTCTTCTCTACCTGACTGAGACCACCCTGGTACAGCTTTTCCAAGGCCTCCAAAAAAAAGCCCACAGGCCAGGGGCTTCAACAGAAGCTGTTCATTGTCCCACAATCAGGGAGTGGAGGTCAGAGATGGAGGTGTCACGGGGATGGCTCCTCCAGAGGCCGCTCCCTTGGCTTGCAGATGGATGCCTTCAGTGTCAGTGCCTTGATCCTTCTTCCTATAAGAGTCCCAGTCAGGTTGGATCATGACCACCCTGGTGACCTTATTCTACCATTATCATTTTTTAAAAGGTCTAAGCTTCAAATATAGTCATGTTCAGAGGAGCATACTAGGAGTCAGGGCTTCAGTGTGTACATTTTCAGGGGACACACTATCCAGTAAAGTCCCCAGGGCTATCACTTCCCCCAGCCCTGAACCTTAGGTGTCACCTCAAAATCTCAGTTTGGTGCCTGGCCTGCAGCCTTTCCCTTTGTCTTTTGACTTCTCTGTCTAATTTCCATCTTCAGACATCCATGCAGTAACTTAATCACCACCAGACCATTTCCAGGGCTTTGCGCTGCCATGTGCATGGCCCACAGTGTGGCTTACCCACCTCCAGATGGGGTCCTGCCCACCCCTCAGCCTGTCATGCTCCTGGAAAGACAAGCTGTATCATTGATACCCAACGACTTGGCACCAGGGACCTTGCCTCCTTGCTGCTGACTGGGGCTCTGCACAAGTCCAGAGGGCAATCTCCATGGCACCAGATCCTGCCTGTGCTTTCTACCACAGCTATTAAAGAAGCGATCACCAAAGTAGACATGCCTTTTGCTTTCCTATCTTGGCCTGTCCACATCCTTTACCTCACACTGGATCACTCCTAGCTCACCTCGTGCCCTGTCTACCATCTGGTCACCATCTGTTGCCAAGTCTGCACTTCTGACCTAGCTTTCTCCCAGAAACCCCTTTATGAACCCAACTGTCCATGTCCCCCAGGCCATGTAAGCTGAAGCCTCCAGAGAAGGCCTAGATCCCCATCTATCTTACACTTTCAGTGCTTGGGATTGAACCGAGGATCTCACAAGGCGAGTGATCTACCATTAAGCTATGTAAGTGCTCTACCCTTAATTTCTTTGTGTTTATTTGAGACAGGGTCTCACTAAATTGCTTAGGTTGGCCTTTAACTCACTCTGTAGCCCAGACTTGCCTTGAACTTTTGATCCTACTGCCTCAAGTCTCTCAAGTATCTAGAATTGCAGGCTTCAGCCCCTCGGTCCAGCCTGACTCCCCATCTTAGCCTTGTAAGAGTCTCTCTCTCTCTCTCTCTCTCTCTCTCTCTCAGCACTTAATTTTTCTCTTCTTTATATCTCCATCAGAGAACCTGGGAAACTTTACAGCAGGTTTAGTGTAAGGAGTGAACCAGTCTCTTGGTGTAGTTATATCTGACCTCCTTAGATGATGCCATCCAGCAGCTGTTTTTCTAACTGGGTGAAAGTGTCACACAAGGCTACTAAAGGTTTTAATTAGGATTAACTATTTTAAATAGTTGACTTCCAGAGATCTTAAAGTCCAGCCAACACAGGGAGTCACAGATTCATCTGATCTCAGCCCACACCATGCTTGAGCAGGATAAAATAGTGCCAAACAAAATCTTTTTGCCTAGGGGCTGAGGTGACATTAAAACAAGATCCAGATGACAACACTGGTGTCCACAGTTACAAGTTGCACAGCAAGATGTGTGGACTCAACTTTCTTGGATGAAACCATGGAATTCCTTCTTCTGTTTCTTTGCTACTTGGCACCTACCAGCTAGGCCATTGGAACCGTCTCCTATAGCCACACTAACCTAACTAAGGTGTCTTTTTGAATAAATGAGTGAAACTGTCCACATTTAATCTGTGTTATGTGTGGGTCCCACAGGGGCTGGTGCTCTAGTAGAGGTTGAGCTCACTTTATCATGAGACTGAACTCATGAGCAGAAAGTAATCCCATGTTTTGCCACCATCTTGGCTAATGACATCATAAAGATGGTGAATGTCATGTAATAACCAAATGACTTAAATCAAAATGGTAGCACCCATAAATTTTCTGATGCCACTGAGCTCTCAAGGGGTTGTCCCTTTTACATTATACTAAGGAAGTAACACCGGATCTCTATGGTGTTTGTTCTAGGTTTTCACTTTGCTTTGGTTTAATTTTGACTCATGATACATTTATTGGTTTCTAGAGGGAACTTAAGAGTTTTCTCAACCATGTGTCTCTGACACTAGGCAGGTATCAAAAGAAGCTGACACTTTGAAGTGGTTAGACTTGCAAGGTTCATGTGAACTTGTATCAACCCACAGTGGAGTCTTGAAAGCACAGATCTCAGGATGTGCTGACTAGTTTTATGTCAGCTTGACACAAGCTATAGTCATCTGGGAGGAAGGAACCTCAATTGGGAAAACGCCTCCGTAAGATCTGGCTGTAGGGCATTTTCTTAATTAGTGATTGATGGGGGAAGGCTATTTCTGATCTGGTAGTCCTGGGTTCTATAAGAAAGCAGGCTGAGCAAGCCAGGAGGACCAGGGCAGTAAGCAACACCCCTCCACAGCCTCTGCATCAGCTTCTGCCTCCAGATTCCTGCCCTGTTAGAGTTCTTGTCCTGACTTCCTTCAGAGATATACTATAATACAGAAGCAAAATAAACTTTTTCCTTACAAACTTGTTTTTGGTCATAGTGTTTCATCATAGCTATAGTAACCCTAAGACAAGGGGGAACCAAAAGAATACATGGCCAGGTGCTAGACAAGCTGTGCCAGTGGGCAGCTACAAGAGCTGGAGGCAACAAAGAATCTATCTGCTTGGGCAGGAACCTGGAGGTGCAGGCTATGCTGGGTCTTAATGCCCGCTTTTGGTGCCTAGAATCTCCGAGACTATTTATCTCTAAGCTACTCAGGTTTCCTTTGGTCCATGGTTGCTGTCCACGTATTTTTGCCCCATCATGCCCTGGAAACCTATGGTTTTGTTTTTACTTTCTAGTAGGTTTGACATAAATGGGTTAAATAAAAAGAATATTCTGATGCCATCTCTTTCTAAGTTACTGTAAATGTTTCCTGTGTATTGTATTCTCTAAATTATAGATAATTATTCCAAGATTGTATGAGGTGTATTATACTATGCCTTTTCTAACCCTAACCTGAAGCAGGCCAAGCAAGCCACAGGGAGCAAGTCAATAAACAGCACCCCTCCATGGCCTTTACATCAACTCCTGCCTCCATTCTTTCTAACCTGTATCACTCAGGCAGCCTGAGTGATAGAAAGCTATCTTTTAAAGGAGGAAATCATCCTGAGTGCTGCCATGCTTGCCTCCTATCTAGATGGATAAATGTAATAGAGAATGATAGGTTATCAATGTGAAGGGTCAAAGGGAGTGTTTAAAGGAAACAATGGAAGATTAATCCACAAGGGAGCCAAAATCTTCCCTAATGTATACAATCATTAGAAGTTAACTGATCTCTTTGGTATATGAAGATCTATATCTATATCTATCTATGTATCTTTTTTTTTTTTTTTTTTTGGTTTTTCGAGACAGGGTTTCTCTGTGTAGCCCTGACTGTCCTGGACTCACTTTGTAGACCAGGCTGGCCTCGAACTCGCAAAGATCCGCCTGCTTCTGCCTCCCAAGTGCTGGGATTAAAGGCGTGCGCCACCACCGCCCGGCTATCTATGTATCTTTATGAAGATATATTATCTTCATATATATTCATTCCTGCATGAATACACACAAACACACATACACACACACACACATATGACGTGCTCCCTATGGCTTGCTTGGTCTGCTTCAGGTTAGGGTTAGAAAAGGCATAGTATAATACACCATATACAATCTTGGAATTATTATCTATAATTTAGAGAATACAGTACACAGGAAACATATATATATATATATATATATATATGGAGATTTTCTGGATGAAAATCCAGTGAAAATAGATTAAAATCAGCCAACAAAATACAGAGAGAATTCAGTAAGGTCACAGGTCATTAGAGTCACATCAGTAGGCATGGATAATCTGTAAAGAGTGTCTTCTTCATGGTGGCTAATGACGAAGGGAAGGATATAGGTATCCAGGCCCATATCAATAAAGCAATCAATGTGATAGGTAACTCCTTTCTTTGTAGTCACTCACGAGAAAAGGAATAAGAGCTAGGAACTTTCCATAAGGAGACAAAGAAGATCTGGAAGACTTTCCAGTGTATCTTCTTTTGTCTTACAGATGTGAAGTTGTTGGTAAAGACTCTCTGTATCCTTTTCCATTGGGATCTCTTCCATCCATGGAACTTAAGAAAGAATATCTAGTCTTTTTCTACACACAGGGGCCTCACCTGAATATAAACTAGATGAGAAAAAGTGGTCTTTATAGAAAAAATAATAGAGATTTATATTGTCAAACAACTTGTTTTCTTTATAGGGAGGAGAGTACTTACTTTTTCAGGTTGTCTGCCTCCATTTACAGATGCATCTAAACTGTCAGCATTAGTCACCTCAAGTCTGTTCAGGGATGGTCTCAGATAATTCTATCTGCTTGATCCTCAGTCATGGATGCTGACTGCCACTCAATCATGAGGACGTGACCCTTCAAATTCAAGTGTTCCATCTAGTATATAATACTCTAACTTACATATATTCTATTTCTTTTTTTTTTCTGTGTTTATTACTTCAAGTTACATCTCCATCACAGTGCCCTCTTTCTAGCCCTCCCAGTCCCACCCTCTACCCCCTCTCCCTCTTTTCCTACTCCTCCAGAGTGGGGTGTCCCTACATATCAGTCCCTCCCCCAGTTCAGCAGTCATATGAGGGCTAAAAGCTTCCTTATGTACTGGGGGCCTACATGGAGCACCACTAGGGCAAAATGTCTCATTAACAGGTAACAAAGTCTATGTTCCTGTTTCTTTTGGTGCATTGGTTGTAGTATACTTATCCTGTACTATATGGCTAAAATTCTATTATAAGTGAATAGATGCCATGTGCATCTTTCTGAGTCTGGGTTAGCTCACTCAGGATAAGCTTTTCTAGTTCCATCCATTTGGCTGCAAATTGCATGAGTTCCTTGTTTCTGATAGCTGAGTAGTACTCCGTTGTGTAAATGTACCACAGGTTTGTTTGTTTTTTTTATTCATTCTTTGGTTGAGGGACATTTGGGTTGTTTCCAGTTTCTAGCTATTACAAATAAGGCTGCTATGAACATAGATGAGATGTCCTTGTGGTTTGGTGAGGAATCATTTGTATGTATACCCAGAAGTAGTACGGCTAGGTCTTAAGCTATTCCAAGTTTTCTAAGATATCGCCAGATTGATTTCCATAGTGGTTATACAAGTTTGCACTCCTACCAGCAATGGAGGACAGAGGACTAATATCCATAATTTACAAAGAACTCAAGAGATTATATGCTAAGAAATCAAATAATCCAATAAAAAGTGAGGAACAGAGCTAAATTAAGAATTCATAAAAGAGGAATCACTAATGGCCGAGAGACACTTGAAGAAATATTCAACATCATTAATCATCAGAGAAATGCAACTCAAGACAACTCTGAGATTCCATCTCACACCTGTCAGAATGGCTAAGAGTAAAAACTCAAATGACAGCACATGATGGTAAGGGTGTGGATATTCTATCTCTTTTAATCCTTTTTCCCAACATAGACCTAATAGATGATGATGATGCTCATCTAGACAAATCTACTCAGATTATAAAGAATATAGTTACTTTTGGTCCAGCTAGTTGCCACTGGCCTCAACAGCAAGCCTCTTGTCCAATGTAAACCAATGAGTTCAGTTTTTATAAAGGAACAATATCTTGTGTGTATAGTGCTGTTTAACTCACAAGATAAAGATATCTGTGGTGAAAACAGCTAATAGGATGCTCATGGAGAAGATAGAGGGACCCTCCTTCTAAAGATCTCTCAATAATAACTTCAGTATGACAGTGTTAACAGGGATTTCTTAGTTGAGCTTCATTGTATGCCTTAACCAAAATGTGATGGTGTTCTGCTGATTATCTGCTGCTTCTCTATACCTTCTACACACACTCGTTCAAAACAAAATGTGTGGCTATGGCAGTGGCTGAATGCAATGTATAAAGTCTGTCTTGTCTTTATATAAGGTTTACCTGGGAACTCCCAAAGCCTTACCATATGTGCCTAGGGAATGTTAATTTATAAATGATTATCACGTGTAACATTTCTATTCAGCTTTCTTTTATTCAGGTGGTACTGCCCTGCTCTATCCTAAGCCAAACCATCACTGTCTTCATAAGATCTGTGCCTGCTCACAAAAGATGACCAATACTGTGTTTGTTGACTGTTGATGCTCTTTCATAGAAGGGAGTGGGTAATGAAAGTCATTGGACCATCATTCTGAGTATATAGCCTCCCTCCTGGAAAGCTGTATGTAATTCTTCTCTAATCACATATTCCCTCATGATTTGGGAGAGGAGTTAAAAGTATGTATGCTGGAAAAGACGAGGGAGAACAAGTGCAGCCAGTGAAAAGCCATTGTGCACACTGGGTGAAGACTTTCCAGTGTGGCTGCTTTTGTGAACTCACATTCCTGCCAGTAACCACTAGTTCCTCACCCTTACAGGTCAGTAAGTAAATCCAATAAACTCATTGATTCCCCAGAGTGAACTTTGATGAAATTGAACCTCAGTTTGTCATTGGAACTTTATGAAGAGGGGATATACATTGGCTTAGTAACCCCTCAGGAAGAAAATTCTCATAAAGTAAATTCACTTGTTAATGCTATCATGTCTCCTGGTATTAAGAAAGAAAACCAGTAAAAGAAAATGTTAGAAGGATGTAATATGAAGATTGTTTTAGTAAAGAGGGATTTATATAAGAAGATTAAAATGACTGAATGTTTCCAAAATGGAAACAACTAGAAAGCTTATGTAAATTATGAAGTTCTGAGCAAGACACTTAAGATACATAAAGGATGAGACTTTGAGATGATGTATATGGTACTAAAGTTTCTAAGTTCCAAGATCAATAATTATAAAGATTGGCTAAAATGTATTTCTTGTCAAAGTTTATTTAGTAATGTCTGGTTTTTAAAATATTAAAAGTAGTTAAAAGTAGTAGGAAATTGGTGTAGCTGATCTTCTGGATGTTCAATAACCATGCTTGGAGACTGTACTAATGTTATGAGAGGAATTAACATGGAGAATATTTTCCCCTTCCCTCCAACATCAGTGAAGTCCCTGTAGACTATGGGCCATCTCAAAGTGTTCTGCCAAGTGTGGTCAGTTCAGGGAGGCCAAGGAGACCCACTCAATAATTTCTAACCAGCATTTAGCCTACAAAGGATGTCAACACAGAGGAGAGATTTTCTAAGTGCTTCTGAAGGAAGCCACAGTCAGGAAAAGCAAGACCTTTGACTGTCTTACAGAGATGGACAATTGGTATAGAAAGGTTTGAGGAGTCGGAGGTTCCTCTCAAGCCCAAGAGACCCCTGAGGACCAGATCCTCAATTGATTTTGACAGTACAGAAACAGAAATTAATTTTGGTCACTTGTATGGTCTTAAATACCCCACAGGAAAGTATAACCGAAACCCAAGAGGATTGGTAACAATCCAATGGATCACACACCCCAGACATTAGACGTAAGTCTACATGAGATGTTATTTTGACAATTATATCTCACTAATATTTTCTTCTTGATGAAAAGATTGCCAGATATAAGACTTTAGTTCACTGCAGTAAGTACCTGCCTATAGCCAAGGAAGACAGGTCTGTTACTGTTTCAACCTAAAATTTAAATGATGGCCCAATATCTCTTCTTTCCCTATCTAGAAGCCATATGGGAAGGACATTATGCTAACTTAGCTGATCTAATGCTTATTAAAGGGTGTGAAAACAGATTGTGCATTCATCCCTCTGGAAACCATCCTTAGAGGCCAAAGAACAACATGGAGCCCAGTAGGTGGAGGCTTTTGTGAGCCCAAGAGATTCTAATGGACTTTTATCTGGACATTTTAAAATCCTTTCTAGATACCAGTCAAGAACTTCCCTTTCTTCCTACATCTAGCAGTTGGGGTCTTTTAGAAAGATCCTCTAAAGGGTACCCCAAAACTGCCATATCTGATGCCCCAAATTCAGCTTGTCAGGTCTAAAAGAAACCAGGGCAAATGGCTATCTGTAGTATTTATTAGCATATCAAAGCACATGCTGGCCTATAAGCTCTCTCACCATTGTAAGTACCCTGTTACAGAGGCCATGCTGGCATCTTGGCTCCCCTCAGCTCTCCTCACCCTGTCCCATACCCTAAACTTCTCCAGTTCATGGGTTTCCCTTCTTCCAGCTTCTTCCTATATAACCCTGCATTCAGCCATGTGTTCTTTTTGCTCCCTCTCTTCAGCCCCCTCCCTCTTGGCCATCTCTCATCTTTGTTCTCTCTCTTTCTCATCCTTTCTCATTCTCCACCTCTTTCTTTCCTCTCATGGTTCAGTCTGCTGGTCATGTTTAGTCTACTACTTTCTCTCTCTGCTCTGGACTCTTCCAGATGCCTTTGTCTTTACTATTCTTTATATCAACAATAAAAACCTTCTCCTCAACCATACCTTGGAGCAGTTGTGTCCTCACTTTATACATCTGGTGCCGAAACCCTGGATCCCAGTTTCTTTTGGACCTGACAAACTGGAAGATGCCAGACCAGTCATGAACCTAATCCCATAATGGCAGTTAGGATTACCTCTTCAGAGGGAGGAAGGATAAGAACAGAAGGTAGAAATTGACTAGGCAGTTTAGGGTAAAAAGACCCGAAAGAAAACTAACCAAATTTCTTTCTTGATTAAAAGCTAGAAATGTCCTTAAGACTCTTGGCAGCTTCATCTTTACCAGGGGCCAAAGATACCAAAAGTGGGATCTCTGAACTTGTTCCCAAGTTCTTCTAGGGTCTTTAGAGGGGCAGAATAATAAAGTAGCTATGACAGCCTGTTAAGAGAAAATTCCTCCTGGTCAAAAGAATTGGATCTCTGGCCTAAGTGAAGACTTAACATTCCAGTTGGGCCTGGTCAGTCTCCTGGTCAAGGGACCACCCCTAGGAAGGTAGGTTCACTTAAATCTACATGCCAGTGAAGTGGATGTAATAGTCAATTCTTTGTAAGGCCCTAACTATCTCTTATTGAGTCAACTATTACTAGACAAGTACACCCCCATTTCAGTGTCTTACTCTAAGACAGGGCAGAACAGAATGGTTAAAAATAAGGAGGGTTTTATAAGCTGTCGGTGTGCTTTTTAAGGCTACCACTCTTCCAACCCTATTTCACCCTAACCCTTCGTGTTTCAGAAGTCTCAAAACACTAGGTAGTTGGAAAAACCTAGTGTTGGAAACCTAGGTAGGAGAGCAGGATAGTTAAAGGGAAAGGGGAGTGTAGACTTTTTTAGACTACTTCCTGCTGATTAGCTGCACTAGGTTCCTAGGGACATGTCCAATCTTCATCTGTCAGAATATCCAGCAATACAGAAATACAGCAAACCAGCAAACGCAGCAGAAGGAACCAGCAGCATCAGGGACCAGCAGCAGTGTGGGGAACAGCCCCCTGGACAGGGGTGGGGGGCAGCAGGCAGCCTGGGGAACAGCAGCCACCACAGGCCCTCTTGGGTCTCTCCCATTTATACCCTCTCCAGAGTGCCCATAATTAAACTATCTGCAGCTGGCAAAAATCACACCCCTTCTAGAGCACAAGACAATCATAGTTAACATCTGTGGACAAACTGAAGCAGTCCCATATCCCACACCTGGGTGGAAAACAAAAATACTCACATAACCAAAATTCTCATTACAGTAAGCAATATGAAATATGAGTCTTTTCTATCAAATACTATAAAATTTGTGTTTAGGACAGGAATTAAAAAAATTTCTTAGCCGGGCGTTGGTGGCGCACGCCTTTAATCCCAGCACTTGGGAGGCAGAGGTAGGCGGATCTCTGTGAGTTCGAGGCCAGCCTGGTCTACAAAGTGAGTCTAGGACAGCCAGAGCTGTTATACAGAGAAACCCTGTCTCGAAAAACCAAAAAAAAAAAAAAAAAATTTCTTTTATAATCTCCCCCACCTTGTAAGACTTATGCAAATTGTTTAATTTCACCATTCAGTAAAACCTTTGTTTACACAAAGGCTCCTTGCTGCATTCCAAGAATTTGATGGCCTGGAGCAGTGACCCTTTCCCCCTTCCTCTTCATCCCCTGTGTGCCAATTCTTTTCAGACTAGCCAACTAAATTAAGACTGAGGGCCCTGCAAAAGGGGGAAAGACACAGTCACCACCGGGAGTCAGAACAAAAGCCAAGGGCACTTCCTGTTCTCTGTGTTACATCTTTGAGCCCACCCTTTTGTAGGGAGTAAAGTTTGCCTTGCCCAGACATTTCAGTTGAAATGATGGTCTCTTTCTTTGTAATCTCAAGTGTGTTTCTAACAGTACCCAGCCCCTCTTTCCTTTAAATCCCCCAAAGAGAAGTCCCAGGCTGTAGCCTGGGGACCTTTAGTACTCTTACACTCAAGTGACACACAAACCTCAGCTCTCCAAGCCTGCCTTTCTCTCTGTTCTCCCACTGGTGAGCCTTCCACATGGGCTCATCTCCAGGACCTGAGTGTCACACTGTCTCTGCCGTTCTTTATTCAAGTGAGGCCTCCATAATGCCCCTCTCTTTACCTCCTCACTCTGCCCATGCCCCTGACCTCCTCAGGGGGCCACCTCTGGTGCCTGTAGTTCTGTCTTCTGCTGGGAACAAAGCATAAGTGGACTTTTCCCAGGTCTTCTTCCTGCAGTAGCCTTGGGGAGCCATTTCAAGTTCTAAAGGCTCCAGTGATCTGCTCTGCCTGGTTCACAGACATTCTCCTCAGCTATGCCTGCTCATCCTGTCTTCCCAGGCAGAGCAGGGTACATCCCAGCACTAGCTCAGAGCCTCCTTTGCTTTATTAATCTTCTGACCCTGGATACTATTGTAGGTGCAAAGGCAGGGCTTTCCCTGCCCTGATTCTATACTGCTGTTGGAGTTTGAGAATGATTCCAAGGGAACAAATGATGTCTGCAATCTGGGGTGATGCTCAGGGGGAAGTTGTGTCTGATAAGGGTTTTTGTCAGGGAGTTTCAGCAACTTTCACCCTCCCCCCCCCCACATTCCTGCATACAGACACATGCAAACGCGCACACACACACACACACACACACACACACACACACACCCCATGGATAGCCAAATGGCCAGCACTTCCTACCAGGAGCACTCTGTCTCAATATACTTGCTGGTCCAGATGGAATAAAGGTGACAGTAGAGAATGGAGCCTTGAAAGGGATGGGGAGGAGTGTGTACCAGGGTGGCCCTTAAATATAGAGGGTTGGAACCCAGGACTCAAGGAGTGCTGAAGCCACTGGGAGTCTATCTGCTCATGTATTTAGAAGGGACATGCATGAGGACACCTGGAACCCTGTTTTTTATGTCCCCTGAGAAGTAGAAGGAGGGACAAATAAGACTGTTGAGAATGGGGGAGGGGAGACAGGGCAAGAGAGAGGAGTAGATGTGCATGACTCTAAGGCACCCAGAGGTAGCCTGAGGATATAATCCCTACAGGTCCTAGAAGACAGGGAGTCTTCCTGCCCTGTAGGCCGGGAAGGGCCTTTTTGGCAGACATATAGGAGGTCAGCACTGAGTGTTCTGTAGATGGGGATTAAACCATTATACTTATATATAGCTGTGACCAAATACCTGAAAGGAACAGTTTAATGAATGAACAGTTTATTTTGGTACTTGGAACATTTCAGTTCATCACAGCAGGGAGGACAGGGTAGATGGGCTCCTTCCTGGACAGTGAGAGCATGTGGTAGAGATCCCTCACATGGAGGCTGTCATGAGCATATAGAAGAAACAAAGTTCCTGTCTTTAAACAATGTTGGAATGTATTAAGTAGCAAGACATTTATAAGGTTTAGTGGTTTCAATGACTGGAACTTGCCAGATAGTCCCACCTGCCTTGTAGCCTGGCTGAAACAAATGCAAGTTCTTGTTTTCCAGTCTTAACTGCTAATACTAACTCTCAGATCATACCCCACAGAGCACAAAGTAAATGGCTGTGTATCTATATGCATGTGTGTAGTTTACAGAATGAATGCAAGTCCTAGGCTCCGGCAGGGTTTAAGAAGTTTCAGAAGTAGGGTGAGAGAGGGTCAGTATTGATAAGATAACAAACCAAACCAGTGCTGGGGGGAGCAGCTGCTGCTGTGGAGGTGTGAGAGTGAAGCTGTAGAGTCAAGATGCCAGATGAAAGGTCCAAAGGGGTCTGGAGCAGGGAACTGGTTCAGGTCCAGACAGGTGAAAGGTAGACTAGCAGGCAGTCAAGGAGGACATATCAACAGCAGGAGACCAAGCTGAGCTGAAGGTGAGACAGTCGGGGGATTCTCTGCTTGTCGGTCCTTGACACCAAGTATAAGTGTCAAGGTGGTAGGTTGGTGGGGGCCACACCATCACAATGTTAAGTGTCCATAAGTTTGTGGGGTCCAAGTGTGGAAGTTACACCCTTTCCTTGGTGTGGAGGCCTAGTTTGCCTGATATAATCTGAATACACTCATGTGCCCCTACTGCTTCAATGCATCCTCTGTATACTTCAGTGTGGCTCCCTTCCTATTACCAGGAAGTCATTCATCAGTCTGTGCTGGAGAGGGAGTGCCTGATGGTGCAGTTTCTGAGTCCACCCAGGGGCTGCAGTCTTTCTTCTCCATCCAAATGGAGCCAAAGCAAAGCTGTTTGTGGAATGGTGTCTCCCAGACCAATGCACAGCCTCAAAAACCGCTTTTATACAGTATACAGTCACTTATATACAGTAGGGCACAGCCTAACCTCAACAGAGACTGATTAGAAAATAGAAAAAGCAACCCAGGGACAAAAGTAGGGGGACCTGGAAAGTTCTGCCCTTACTGACCTACTTCTGTCAGAGCCTGGCCCCACCTTCCAAAGGCGTGTGGATGCGGGCTGTGCAAACACCCTTTAAAGTTAGCACCACAAAGCTCCGGGGATATAGCTCAGAAGTAGATCGCTTGCCTAGCCTGTGCAAGGCTCTGGGTTTTATTACAGCAACACACACACAAACACACACACACACACACACACACAGTGTCACAAGGCAGGGACCTAGCATTCACAATGTGAGCCTGTGAGAGACACTTCAGATCTAAACCTTAAGAACAATGGATATATTTCCCTCATTCTGGAGGCAGAAGACTGGACAGGTAGAGCAGGCACTGTAGGGGCTAAGTGGGGGAATCTCCCCAGCTTCTGCCTTTCTCCCTCCCCCTCCTCTCTTCCCCCCTTTCTGGTGTGTGTACCCAAATTTCCTCTTTTTGGAAGGACACCAATCATATTGGAGCAGGCCCTTCCTCTCAATGACCTCATCCTAACTGGTTACATCTGCAACAAGACAATTTCCAAATAAGGTCACATTCTGAAGTCCTGGGGTTTAAGACTTCAACATATGCATCTTAGAATATGCAATTCAATCCTTAATGGGCGGGCTCAGCCTCTGCATCAGTCTGGGAAGATGGAAACAGTCCAGGCAGGCAGAGGCACCCTCTTTGATGGCTGGGCTCTGAATAAAACTCAGAGGAGGTAAAATCTCCCTCTTCAGATGGGGCTAAAACAATGAGTGAAGCAGCTCACACAGCACCTACATGTCCCAGGTATCCTGGTGTACTTTCTGATGCTCCACAGTATTCCTGAGGCAGAGTGACTTACAAACAATAAAGGTTTATTTAGTTCACAGCTCTGGAGGCTGGATATTCAGGAGCATGAGGCTGACTCCTGGTGAGGCCTTCTTGAAGCCCATCAAGTGACAAGACAACCCTGCTATGGAGGGTTCATGTAAAAAAATATATATATTTATATATACATATGTGTGTGTGCATGCGCACACATGCACACGCTGCTAGGGCCTGAATTTCCCTTTGGAAGATATTAGCTGCTGTTGGATCATAGGCCTGAAAATTACCAATCAGCCCAGCCTATAGGAGGCCAATGGCTTCTACCTCCCTGTCCTCCAACCTTAAGGACCAGCAGGCCAGGGGAAGGCCCTAGAGAGTACTGACTAGAGTTCACAGAATTACGGTGTGCTTATGTGCCAAGGCAT
Source organism: Lophiomys imhausi (assembly GCA_907164525.1). Classification (NCBI taxonomy): domain Eukaryota; kingdom Metazoa; phylum Chordata; class Mammalia; order Rodentia; family Muridae; genus Lophiomys; species Lophiomys imhausi. The sequence goes on from CAJQZJ010037474.1 coordinate 325,401, forward strand.
GTGTGTGGAGATCAGAGGACAGCCTGTAGGAGTTGGTTCTCTCCTTTTACTATGTGGGTCCCAGGGACTGAACTCAGGTCACCGGGCTTTGTCTCCAGCATCTTTGCCCACTGAACCATCTTTCTGGCCCAGAATTCACTTTTACAGTGAAGAAGTCAGTCCCATGCTATGACCTGGGTGTAGGACCCATCCCCTCTCAGGAGACCTGCCCTCCACACTGCTACTCTTGGGCTGACTTTACAACACTTCTGCTTTGAGAGAACCCGACTGGGATTTCCCCTCAGGCAGAGCTGGCTCTGCAGGCCTGACGGTCTGGTAGGGTCTGAATTTCCCTCTGGAAAATCTTAGCTGCTGGAGGCCTTGAGAATTAGGAAGCCAGTCCAAACTACTGGTAGCCTATGGCCTCCAACTGCCCATCCCTCAGCCCTAAGGACCAGCAGGCCAGAGAAAGTCCATACAGAGCAGTGACTGGAATCCACAAATAAGGTGTCTGAATGGAGGAGCCCTGTGGCAAACACAGGAACCAGTGGAGATTCTTAAGAGGTGTCAGGACAGAAGTGGCATAGCTCTGTTACCTACCCCATGTATTCTCAGCCACTCACCAACAGAGCACTTAGGAAGGGCCCAAGGAAGCAAAGTGCAAAAAGGGAGAGGAGGCTGAAGAGGAAGCAAGCAGGTGTTCTGGCCCAATGTGTGGAACACTGCTCACCTACCTGGGTCTTCTTTGTGCCCCTCCTCAGGACTGGGATAGGTGAGCCAGGCTTTGCCCACTACTGAGCCACATGGGTGAGAGAGGGCTCCAGCCTTCAGGCAGGCTTGCCAGCCAGCACTGGACTGCCTCTGGATGTCACTCTATGAGTTCCACCAAGTTTCCCTCAGGCTCTCTCCTGCTCTTCTGTCCCTTTTCCCTGTAAGACCTCATAGTCAGATTTCTAAGGCTGCCCTGGCCAATGCTGGCCAAGAGGGCACTGGCTCCTTTTTCCTATCTCTTGGGCCAGGAGACCTCAAGGAGATCATCTCTACCATGCTGTGGCTGCCCCAACTTGGCCCAGTGACACTTCAGCCCAAATCAGGGGCTTTGGAATCTGATTCTCACACCCCCCCCCCCCATCACTCCTTGATGAACCAGACAGAGTCCTGTTGGTTCCCTCCCAAAAGCCTCAGTCTACTCTCTGGTCCTGCTACTGTCTTGCCTGTCAGAAGAATCTATGGCCTACCCCATCACAGCTGGGAACAACGACCAACTCTGAGCTGACAGAGAAAGGAAACACCAGGGGGTGGGGGGCATCCAGTAGCTAGGAATGAGGACAGATTGAGACAAGCTCTAGACCTACAGACTATGGGAGCACCGTATGCAGGACCCTGGAAATGGCTGGAGAGCAAAGGCTAGTTAAGAGTGTCCAAGCATCAAGAACTGGTTCCACCATGTTCTATGAACACACTTGGAAGCACAGAGGAGTCCATACAAAGCAGTTGAAAGCAGTCCACAGACATTGAAGGGACCGTGAATTCTGGACACCATGGCTCTCAGGGCTGCTGATAGGAACCCTGGAGATACACAGGGTGTCCCAGCTACATGGGCCAGAGCTGTGAAGAGCATCCTAACCCACCTCTCCCCTCAGCCTTTTCTGTCACCCTAGGCAGCTGGTAGCTTGCTCAACACTTCCTGATGAGTGGTTTGGGTTTAGTTTTTTCTTCTTCTCTTGCAGCAACATAGTAAAAAACAACACCCAACCCAAGTCCTGATAGGTTCCAAACCTCAACCTGCTGCCGGAAGGAGGAAGTGAAACCTGCTGGGGTGGGGGCTCTAGGCCACCGCCCATCTACAGAGACACAACAGGAGCCCCAACAAGGGCATCCACACCAAAGATATCAGGCCCATGGCGGAGGCTGCCAGCGACCCCAGCTGCGAGGAGCAGGAAGAGCTGCATGCAGAAGACAGCAAAGGGTGAGCATCTTTGCAGGCAGCTTATTTTGTGTGGAGTCCTGAGGGGGCAGAATCTTGAACAGTGGGTTACCCACTGGGGACTTAGGTCCTTCAGAGACCCCCTTTTACCACAGAATTATGAGTGTCTCCTCTATCTACCTCTGCAGCTTGGCCTAAATGGTCAAGGTTAGGTCTCTGTGGCTGGGATCCATAGCCAGGGGAAAGAGGGTAGTAGGTACTTGGTGTAGAAGGAACTGGGAGTGACTGGATGTGGCCTGAACAGTGGGAGAGAGCAACAGCTGTGTTAGGAGAAACTGGGGCTAGGAATCCTGGCCAGGGTCCTGACCTCTCTCACCTGTCTGAGGCATCCAGCCAGCCTTAAGATACTCAGGTGACCAGGCCTCAGGGGTTCCCAAAGCTGCTATGTGGGGATAGAGAAGACCAATAGCATCTTGTGGACCACCAGGCACTGCTGTTGGGTACAGTGGGTATGGGAAGGAACATCAGCAGAGGTAAAAGAGGCCACTACTCTGCCACAGACAAAGCTGAGCAAGGCCTGTAGGCTCTCAGCTGCTTAAGGGTATCTGTGATTTAAAGGACTGCTGAAGCTCTGTTGGGTCATAAGCTGGAGGTCATAAGGAGGGATGCTGACAGTGGGCAGGCATGGAGACTAAGCCAGCCTTCCTGGGAACAGGTCTCAGAAGAGAGTGTCGTCTTGAGGACAGGCAGGGCCTTCAAGGACCAGAAGGGGACACATCAGATGGTAGAGGCCTCATGAGAGCAGGATGTAGGGGCTGTGGTTCAGGTGTATAAGAGAAAGGGGAAGAAGGAGTTAAGACCTTGGAGCCCTAGAACTTCTACCAGAGCTGTCAGGCTGTCAGGGTGGGTATGACCCTTGGGGTTCAGCCACAGGCTCAAAGAGAGAAGGCTTACCTCAGCAGGTATTACAGTGTCTCTGCAGTGCCCAGGCTGTCTTGTAAAATGGAGAAGGGCTGCAGAGCTTGGATAGTAACACTGATGCCTGAGCCCTTAACGGTGATGACGAGAAAGAGGCCTCACTGTGAAGGGTGAGTGTTGGAAGTAGCGGGCCAACCTCAGTTTCCCCACTACTGCTTTCCATTTGGACCTTGATTTAAGAAGAAAGGAGTCTGAGGCTAAGCAGACTGATCTGGCCAAGGTCAGCATCCATGTGCCAGCTTGGAGATTCCAGGGCCATGTTCTCCCTAGAAAGGCTCTATGAGTGCTGTCTCCTGGGAGGGGGGACACACATCATGACGGCCCAAGAAAGGTCCTGAGGACACTTTGCTCAGGCTGGATGAGGACACAAGCTGTGGGGTGTGTGGAACAGTATGATCGGGCAACAGCTGTGGCTTTGTTCAGAAATGTCCTCATGTCAGTGCCCCTGCCACCTTGTGCCCATAGAAGGGCAGCTGCAAACAGCCAAGCCAGCCCCACCCTCCTCCTAGGCCCTTCTTTGGCCCCCTCTCTCAGCTGTCTCAAATGCCAAGGTCTAAGAAGCATGGTCAAGGGTGCCCACAGCTGTGGCAGGAACAGCCAATCCCTAGGCATCTTGCTGTAGGACTGGGGCTGGGCTGCACCTGTGCCTGTCCATCAGGAACTCCTGTTCCACCGTCCTAAGACCTCAAGGGGCCTGGGAGCCCCCTGAAGATGTCCTCCCTAAAAAGGAGGAAGAGAGAAACCAAAGTGCACCTTTCAAAATGAAACCAAGAACCACGGGGAGGTGGGGCTCTCCTTTTACAGGGTGACTCAAGGAGCAGGGGATTCTCCTGTTTAAAGCAGCAAGAAATCCCCAATGCCCAGAAGGGCTATTTGACCTAAGAAGTTTCCTCTCAGAAAGCCTGGAAGGCCAGAGATGAGCAGGGTCAGTTTCTTCTGGAGAAGATCAGGGGAATCCCCACCCCATGCTGCTCACAGAGGACCAGGCACACCAGGCAGAGGCCAGACACTTCCTTCATACCTGCCCTGGTATACCAGGGTGAGTGTAGCACAACGTATATGCACACCAAGTCCAAGGCAGGCCAAGCCCCTCCCACAGAGCTCTCAGATGGCTAGAATGCTACCATGTACCATTCCTGTATTTCCACCATTGATGTGTGGGATGGCCACTCTTCCTCTTGTGGGTGCTCTCTCCCTGCCTGACTACCCAACATGGGGTCATTAACTCATTCCTGTCCTTTGGGAGCAGGGTGTGGCATCGTCACAGGGCTGCAAGTGGCTCTGTTGGGACTGTTGAGTTACAATGGGGAACGTCTTGCCCTAAGACCAAGCTTCAACTCCCCTATACCCCCACTGTACAGTGCCTCAGGAGCTACAAGGCAGTCATGTAGCTCACAGATAGAGGCTCAGCATGCCTTTAGGGCCCCAGATTCAAGCATTATCCATGTCCTGGAACCCAACTCCACATGGAGCCATGCCTCCTCTCATTGGGAGCAGACTCAGATGGATAGATATCTCTGCACACACCCGGACCACTCGCCTAGCTATCTGTTCCCAGTTGCACAGCTCATCTGACTCCGGGGATGTCTGCATCCTGATTTTCTCAGCATATGATGCTGCTTTCCTAAGGGCTCTGCTCTGGGTTCTCATCAACCCTGGAAACCTTTCTGGTCTATGCCCACACCTATGATGGACAGAACAATCTAAGGGTTACCTAGACAGGGTTCCTTCCTACACCGCTTGTCCCTCCGACCCTCTGAGCTCTAGTTAGAGGGCCATAAGCACTGTTGATAGCCTTCATCTGTGAGGCAGGAGCCCAGTGGAGGGACCCCCAAGGTATGCTCTGAAGATGGGAAGCCTAACAGCCGAATCCCCGAGCTTTCTCTCCAGATGGCTAAGATGAGTCAAGTCAGGCTCAGGGACCAAGTCAAGGGTCCCTGAAGACAGAGGGGGAAGCCAAGCTCCACCCAAACAGTGATCTTCCTCCTGGTGGGTCCTAGACTTTCTACCACCTTCCATCCAGCTCCTTCAGATCCCCATCTTTGGTTGGGAAGGGAAAACCAGATACCTGGCACATTTGGGACTACACAGGTCCACTTTTGTTGATTATAGAAGCTCCCATATTGCTCTGTCTACTTGAGGTAGGCAGTTTTGGGAGAGGCTGGGGACAGATGGCCCAAGATGGGATGTCCCTATCAGAGTGACACTATTATTGTACTAGTGGTTTGTTCTGCCTCAGTTTCCCTAAGAGGGTTATGAGAGGGATTGGTGAGCCATGAGGAGGTAGGGCTTGCCAGGGGAAGAGACCCAGGGGAAGCAGACCATGCCTTTCCTTCTGGGACATTAGACTTTTGGGATAGGGGTTGAAATGCCATTTCAAGATGAGAGGCATAAAGAGTCGCCCTCTAGTGCCTCAGTTTCCCAAACTGCACACTCAGAATGCAGCTGCTCAGGTGTAGCATTCATGGCCTGTGTGTCTTTGCCAAGCTCTTTAAGGTTCCAGTGTGCAAAGATCTTGTACACCATCCTCCCAAGAATGGCTCTTTTAGAAATGGCTTACAGTGACTAGACAAGCCCTTTGTGGGGTTATGGTGAATATCTGGGACCCAGGTTAGGCTATTCCAGGCTGCTTCTTAGGGTACTCTGGTGAGAAACCCCAGAGTGTACACACTGCTATGCAAAGGAAGACATAGACCCAGTGGTCTTTATAGGACACAGATTGGGTCAGGGTGAGAGGTACTCTGTGAGAATAGTCCAGGTTGAATGGCAGGTGATCTGTGGGGGGGCATCCCAGGCTGGACTAGGAGTGTTCTATGGGGAACGTCCCAGGCCAGTATACCCATGGGTTTCTGCATCTACTCCAGTTTCACTGGACCACAGGGTTGTGGGGAGTTCTTCTGGCTCTAGGGAGCCCCAGTCTTCCTGCATCTGGTCACATGGTGGGTTCCCCCATTGGCCTTGAGGTATCAGGGCCTGTTTGGATGACAGTGCCTTGATACCTGCAGAGGACAGGTTTTGGATAAAGGGGCTACCTGGTAACAGCCAGCCCATTTCCCAGGATTAGGTTTTCACCAGCCACCCACTCCTACCAATTGGCAAGAAGCTAGCAGAGAGGCACGGGGCTGTGGATTTAGAGTATAGAAGTTTGAGAGTGGACAGTGGGTAGGTCAGGAAAGTCCCTTGTTCTCTCTTCTGGCCAAGCCAGTCTTACTAGGTAGGCTCCATTTGCTGACCACCTCCAAGTTGGGAAGTTGTAAATCGGCAGGGAAGGAAGATTGTCTGCCCCCATCTATTGGCAGAAGGAAGTAGTCTGCGAATTCAAAATGCTCTGTCCCCTCTGAGCCTTTCCTCACATCAGGACTGCTCAGAACTGGAACAAGACAGGTTGAGGGTAGTGTAGGAGGGGTCAGCAATAACCCTAGCCCAATGTGACCAGATGCTATGGGAAGGCTGTCTAGAATATCCAGGAGGTCCTTTCTGCCATATGTGGGAGGGGTCCTACACCCAACTATCCCTCCAGAGCCTTAGTTTTACCATCTGCCCCCTGGATGAATACATGAGGATGGAGTACCATCCCTAGCAGATGGATCCTCTCAGGCTCATACTATTCTGTCTGCAGTGAGGACCACCCTCCCACCCCAAGGTGGCTGTACCCTCTTTCCTAAAGGCAGCCTACTGCAGGTGGTCAGTTTCTGAAAAAAGTCAACCCTACCTCCCATTGTTTCTCCTCTTTCTGTTCTCTTTTATCTTTCCTTCATTTCTTTTTCTCCTCTTTCCCTTCTCCCTCCTTCTCTTCCCCCTTTCCTATTCTCTCTTCTTCCTCCCCTTTCCCTCCTCTCCCTTCTTCCCCCCATCCTCTCCCTCCTTTTATTTTCCCTCCTTCTTTTCCCCTCCTTTTCTTCTTCTCTCTGCCTTATACCTCTCCCAAGAACCTCTCCTAAAAAAGCAATAGAACCCAAGACAGATGAATATAGCTAATTTATTCCAAAGAAATCTGGGAAGACTCTTGTTACCCTTTCTTCTAGTCCCAGCTCCAAGCACAGTTGGCTTCATCACCACACCCAGCTCTCTGGCCCCACCCTTATCTCTGGCCCACTAGACCTTGCTTGGAAAGGGGAACACATTGAGTTGATGAGTGCAGGAATCATTTGGAGGCTTTCCATTATGTAAATAAAAGCCACATTAACATTAAAAGCCACCATACCATGCAGGATAACTATACTACAATCAATGCACCAAAGGGAACATGAACATAGTCTTTGTTTCCTATCAATAAGACACTTTCCCCTAGTGGTGCTGCCTTGTAGGCCCCCAGTGTATGAGAAGGCTCTTGGCCCTCGGCCCTCATATGACTGATGAACTGGGGCGGGGGACTGTTATGTAGGGACACTCCATTCCAGAGGAGTGGGATGGAAGGGGATAGGGGGTATAGGGTGGGTGGGGGGACTGGGAGTGGTGGAAAGAGGACACTCTGATGGAGGTGTAACCTGAAGTAATAAATATATTTTTTTAAAAAGCCACTATCCCAGACCCCTCTACCAGTAGGCCCCCACTGCTTATTGTGTCTTTCCCCATATAGTACACTGATCTGTGAGCATGTCTGTTGGAGTATGTCTGTTGGGGTTATGAAGATGTATGAACGAGGGAGAAGATCTGTGCTTCCAAATTTTTGTTTAAGATCTATTATAAGAAGGACCTGGCTTTCTTATAATGCGTGGAGGCACATGCCTTTAATCCTAGCACTTGAGAGGCATCTGTGAGTTCAAGGCTAGCCTGGTCTACAAAGTGAGTCCAGGACAGTCAAAAATACACAAAGGAACCATGTCTCAAAACAAACAAACAAAAAGCAAAAAAAAAAAAAAAAAAAAAAAGGAAAAGAAAGAAAGAAAGAAGAACCTGACCTCCTGGAACTTTATTATCAAGCCATGAGCTTTTGAGCCATGTCTAGTCATAAAAGAAAGGAAATAAGAAAAAAAAAAAGAAGAATAAGTGATGGAGAAATAAATATAGGAAAAGATGGATGAAAAAGGAGGTATAGCTAAGTGGTTAGATGGATGAATGTGTACATGGGTGGGAGGATAGATGGGTGGGTGCATAGATCTGTGGACTGATAAATAAATGTACAGGTGAATGAATACATAAATGGAAAGAAGTAAGGCATGATGGATGGATGGACGGACAGACAGACAGATAGATGGGGTGGATGAACTGATTGATGAGTGGGTGGGTAGGTGGCTATATGGATATGTGGATGGATGGATGCATGAATGGATGGATAGGTAGGTGGATGAATGGAAGGTGAATGGATGGATGTGTAGGTAGATGTATGGATGGATGAATGGATAGGTGGATACATGGGGATGAATGGATGACTGAATGAGTGGACAATAGGTAGGAGGATGAATTGGGGGTGGATAGGTGGGTGGGCAAATGGATGAGTGGAGTTAGATCAATAAACGGATGGGTGGATAAATAAATGGGTGGATGGATGACTGAATATTGGTGCCTATATGGTTAGATGGATAGGTGGATGGATGGATAGATGGATGGATGGGTGAATGAGTGACTGGGTAGATGGATAAATGAGTAGGTGGATGAATCATGGGTGGATGGATGGAAAGATGAATGAATTGATAAATGGGTGCATAAATGGGTAGATATGTGGGTGGGTGGGTGTATGGATGAATAATGTATAGGTGGATGAAGGAGAGAGGTGAATGGATGACTGGGTGGATATATTTTTGAGTGGATGAATGAGGTAGAAGAATGGATGAATGGATGGATATATGGGTTGGTGTAAGAATAGGGGGGTGGCTGGACTGAAGGGTAGATGCATGAATGGGTAGGTGGATGGGTGGATATATACGTGAGTGGATGGATAGATGGATGAATGGATGATTGGCTATTTTATGGGTAGGTGGATAAATAGATGGGTGGATGATATATGGGTGAATGGATGGATGGGGGTTGAATGAGTACATTGAAGAGATGAGTGGGTGAGTTGGTTGGTGGATGAGCAGATTTGTAAGTAGGTAGATGGATGGATGGATGAGTGGGTGGTTGGATGAATAGCTTGATGGTGTGAATGGATAGATGGATGAGTAAGTGAGTGGGTTGGTAGATGGATGAGAGATACATGGATAGGGTGGATAGATAGGTGCATGGGAGTGGATGGATGGATGGATAGGTGTATAGGTGGATAAATGGATTCATGGGATATATAAATGGATATATTGGAGGATGGGCACATGGGATAAAAGAATAGGTGGACAAATGAGGAGGTAGATAGGACATAGATAAATGACTGGACAGATATAATAATATCAAGGCAGGCATATTATGACTGTAAATAAATGATAGATAGTTATTACAATAGATGTATGGATGGCAAATAAATTCGTAAATTGATATGGGATGAACTATTGGAGACACAGATCTATGAAAAGACACCTCTACATCATAAATTTTGTACTATCTTTCTGGAATACTTTTTCCCTTTGTGAGAAAGTCAGTCAGTTTCTCTCATTTTCCCTCTCTTTCTCTCCCTCTCTTCCTTTCTTAAACCAGGAAATGCTTATTCCTTTCCACTAAACTTTTCTTCTTCCTTGACTATCATACAAAGCATCCCAGTTCCCTAGTGATCCCTACTTCCTTACCATGACTCATACTTTCAGAAGCACTAACCATCATCTGCACGGTTTTGTACATATTTACTTATTTGTTCCCACTAACATGTCAGCATCATGAGCACTGTAGGGTGGTGCTGAATTCTGAGCACATTAAAAGTTACTGGAATTCAATTTGTGTTTCTTGAATAAACACACAGATCCAAGGACAAATGTGTGGATGGTCAAGTGGCTATGTGAGTAGGAAGATGACATGGGAGAAAAGAGTAAGTGATAATAACTGGGCTGGAGGCTGATTTCCTATAATGTTGTATTGACTTGCTCGGATGACCATGTACACAGTATCACAGACAAAGATGTGCACAGCTGGATATTCAGCTACCTAGGTGAGAAGACGTCTGGAAAGACATATTTATGAATGAATATGTGAAAGGTCTAAAGAAAACATAGTAATCTATGCAGATGAATGAAAATAAGAACAGAAAACGATTTGGAGATGAAAGCACAGACTGAAGAAAATTTCCTGGTTAGATAAATGCACATACAAATTGAAAGGTGAACATGTAGATAGTATTAATTAGTATGTAATGGGAGGTTCTTGTGCTTCAAATGGATGGGTGGCTTGCTGAACACTTCTTCTAAAGGTGGTAATGAAAAATCAGTGTGGTAAAATGATAGTTGCCATGCAAGCTTGTTAACCTGAGTTAGATCTTCAAAATCTATGTACAGAAGGAAGGAGGGGATCAACTCCACAACGATGTTTTCTGATCCCCATATGCTCACTGTGGTCTGTGCAGCCTCCCTTAATAATAATACATTTAAATTTTAAGAGATATTTAATTAAGTGGATCAGTGGGTAGATGGAAGGACAGATGGGCAGATGGATGGATGGATAAATGGATGAATGCATGGATGGATGATAGGAAGATGAATGGATGGAAGGGTACATGGATTGATTGACCAATTGACAGATTCTTTCTCCATGGAGAAATATAATGAAAGATGAATAGACATGGGTATAGATGTATGAACACTTTCTTGAAATAACTGAATAGTAGGATATGTTGTATTCACATAGGGGGATGGATAAGTATGATGAAGACTTGAGTTGATAAATGATACATAAAAATACAAGTACCATAAAAACATGAGTCTTTATGAATGGATAAATAGATATGATAGTTTTGTGAGTGGATGGATGGGTGGGTGGATAGATGTATAGGTAGATAGGTGAATAAATGAGTGAGTATATGGGTGGATGGGTAGATGAGTGGATGTACATATCCATGTATGTATGGATGGATGGATGATTGGGTGGGTAGGTGGAAAAATAGTAGACAATAAGGCCATACATGTGAAGGTTTCAAAGCCTTAAATCATTCTACATCTCTTAATGGGAACTACCCCCCGATTAAGGCAGCTCTCCCTTTTTGGAAATATTCTTCCTTTTTTTGAACCCAAATTGCTCTGATCACATGTCATTTCTGGCTGTCTAGCTGGAATAGGAATAGGGGCCAGGAGGTGGTGTTACAGTGCCTGCGCAGTACAAGCTGGTTTCCTGGGCAATCTGGTTCCACTGGGTGACCTCCTCAGCATGGGCTCACCAGAGGGAGGTTCATACCAGCCCATCCGTATTCCTTCAGAATGTGTTGTTTCTTATGTCTTTGTGCTATTGGGGAGGGCAAGTGGGCTCTGCTATCTCTGCTATACACCCTGGCTCCATCTCCTCCTGGGAGAAGTTGGAGGAGGGAGATGCTGTAACTGCTGTGCTCAGAACAGCCGGATCTCATCCTGTAGCAAGTGTGGTAGAAAAGGCTGGTAGTCAGCTTTTTCATTACTACAGATCTGAGCTGTGGATCCAAGTGACATTGCATCTGTGTCATCACCTTAAACCTTACCTTTTTTCCACCAGTGATCCATTCATGTGACCCCCCAACTCCACCTCCACCCTCAGTAGTTCCTAGGTTTCCTGGAATCTGACTTCCTGGCTGGCCTATTGGTCACAGTAACTCATGTGTACCCATTCTCCAGTAACCCCTCTACACAGGGGCCAGCTGTGTAGAGGGAGACTCAACTATGGTGTTGGCTCTGCCAGACACTGGCTCTGTGACCTGACCCAGTGCTGCTGGCCAGCCTTGGTTTTCCCATCTGGGTCATGGGTCTAGCAATACGGCTTGTCCGCAGCTTTGGCTGTGGGTGATCGGGAAGCCATCAGATGTAAGGCTACTAGCCCAGAACTGGCCCATGGCAACTTCCCCACAGCCCAGCCACTAGCCTCCAATGTTCTCCAGTGAGTCACAGTGACTAAGCCCAACCAGAAAAACAATGGGCTGGGCTGCTTGTTCCTGGGTCTGAGCCAGAGGATAGGGTAGGGGGCTGGCTGGTGAGGGCACCAACCACCCCAGTACCCTCCACCGCTCTGGGGACTTTGGTTCCCTACACCAGGAAGATGTTCTCTTTGGTGTCTATGCCTCCCTGCTCTGAATGTAGCCTGAGGTTCTGGGGAGGGCAATAGCCTCCCATCTAGGCGACCTGGAAGATTCCTGGGGTGTCCAGCCTCCCCTGGAGGTTATACAAAAGCAGAGAGCTGGGAATAAACAGTGGGAAAATGAAGACCCAGAGGGAGGGAGAAAAAGGAGGGGGAGGAGGGAGAAAAAGAAGGGAGGGAAAGGAATGGGGGAGGGAAGGTAGGAGGGAGACTGAGATAGGGATGAAAACGCCAGAGGAGAAGAAAAGGGCCAGGAGGGGCAGTCAGCCAGGTCAGGGGCAGCTGAGGCCCAAACCTGGGAGGAGAGAACCAGGGGTCAGGAAGAGCCGGACTCAACAGGGAGCAGCAGGCAGCCAGGGATGGGCAGGAGGCTCTGAGGATGGGGAGGTGACCCGTGGGCCAGGCACTCATAGTGGAATGGTAGGCAGAGAGGTGGGAAGTGACAAAAGCTGCCAAGATGGTCTGAGGGGGGCATACCACCATGCTGCCCACAAGCGGGCGTGGAGGTCCGGCCAGGCCCCCACACTTCGGGGGCTGGGAGGGTTTCTCTCTGACATTTTTACTAGTCTCGGAAGGAGGAGGAGGTGGTGAGGTGGAGGAGACCAAGGGGGCGGAGAAGGGGGCTGGGGGACAAAAGGAAAGCAGCTGCTAAGCGTCCTGAGAAAGGAGAGGGGAGAGAGACCCACAGAGACAGGGTCCAGGGACAGTGGAAGGGCCTGGGGCTGCCATCTGGGAGCCAGCCCCAGACCCCCCGCCCTGAGGGGCTGGAGGGACTGAGACAGATAGACATCCTTTAGACAGACAGAGGAGACAGAAAAGGGGTGTCAAAGTCAGACAGATCAGACTGACAGGGGTAGGGGGACAGGAATAAGAGAGGGACAAGGACACAAAGAGACGGACAAGAAGAAAGAGGGCAGGGCAGAGGAGAGGAGAGGAAACGAAAGAAGGAAAGAGGAGAAGGAAAAGAAGGAAGAGGAGAGCAGAGGTGCTGGGCCACAGCACGAGGAGACTTTGAAGCTGCAGGCTGTGTCCCCAGTGCCAGGGGTCAGACCAGGTCACCAGCATCGTCGCGGGCAGGCCCGCAGCATGAATGGCCCTGCACTCCTGAGGAGAAATGCTAGCAAACGGGGTCTGGAGAAGCTGCTGAGGTAGGTCCCTCCGAGCCCAGGCACAGTGCCCGCAGCGCCTTTGCCGACAGTGGTACTCCCCTACACCCAGACTGGCCCATATGTGGCCCACAGATTGTGCCAGGCTGCCTATGCATGTGCATGGGAAGATACTGAAGCCCAGCACAAAACCATCATCTTGGCCAGGCAGCTGCACTTCTTTCTCCCATGACCCCCTGTGTGTCTCCAGGACCCACAGAGAATATATATCCTCAGAGTAGCTGCTAAGCTCCTCCACACCACCACCATGTCTTCTTGCTGTCTGGGAACTAACCAGTCACCTGCCACTTTACAAATGAGATTGGACCTGCAGCCATAGGCCCCAGAAACCTCTGGCCTATGGCTGCTACAGTTCTGGAAGTGGGAGGCACTGGACCCATTGGGAATCCTGACTCTCTGGCCACTGGAACTCAGGCCTATGAGAGACTTCACTCGGTCTGTTTTCTCCTTTGTAAAGTGTGTGTGAGAGAACAGACAACAGTAGGCCCAGGACCTATAAACCTCAGGTACTTCCAATAATTAAGAGCTCATTGCTGCTCTCTAAGCCACCTGCTGTGCCCTTCCTCTTCCTCCCTCTTCCAGCTTTAAAGCTCTGATGCAGTGCCACCTCCTCCAGGAAGCCTGTCATGGTCTCCCTTGCCAGGAAGGCTGGGCTCATCTGCTTGCCTGATGGCCTGTTCCTTGGTCAACATCCATGGCTCCTTAGGAGGATAAGGCTGGCATTGTTTCATATTTCTATGTGTTTTGGTCTTGGCTCTCAGTGGTGAGACAGGGCACAGATGGGGATGGTGGGTAGATGCCAGGAAATGGTTACTTCCAAGTCCTAGCCCTATCATGGTCCCAGCTAATAAGCAAGGTCAGGACTAGCACTGTGCTCTAAGATGGCCTCCCAGCTTTCCTCCACCCTAGCCCCCAGCCAATCCCATATCTATGCCTCATGCCAGTCTTTCAGGGTTAGCCCAGACTACTCAGGGTCCTCATGCATAGCCTCCTCACTCAGACTAGACATCCCTCATGTCCAGTCTGCGATGTATCCTCTATTGTCACTGTTTTTCATAGTGTCCTGTGTCCTGGGAATTTAAGAGCACCTTTGATCAATCTTATCAACTCACCAGTACCACATAACAAGCAAGAAACTGATCCCAGCACCCTGTGGGTGAGGTGACAGAAAGAGCCACAAGACCTAGCACCAGGCTGATGTCTTAACCTACAGGCAGGGCCATGGGACCATTAAAGCTATAGGCAAGGAAAGACCTTGTGCAGGGGTTAGGTTTGGCACCATTCAGAGTCTTGAGTTGAAGGAAGATGGGAGGAGACCAAGAGACCATAGACCAAGGCCTACAATGGTCAACTAGTGGACAGGATAGGAAGGCAGGTCCCTGGCAGGTATTAGGGAACTCTGATGAAGTAGGAGAGTAGATCCAGGGGATTATCCCTTGTGGGGGGTAATCCCTGCTTGTCCAAGTGAAGAGTAGGTTCAGAATGGCTGACACAGGGGGATGCCTAGGATGTATGCTAAGCTGTGCATCTTTGGGGGCCTGCCCTGCAACTGAACTGGGGCCACACACACCTCATGTGGACTGATACACACATATGTGCAGGCATATGCATGCTACTATCTAGTACTATGACACCCACCATCCCTGAATCCTTTGGGCCCTTTGGTCACATGTTTATCCAACACTGTCCACTTTGCCCATCCCTGGAAGACAGGGACAAGGAAAGTGGGCTCAGAGAAGTCAAGTGACTTGCTCAAGGTCACCCAGCAGGTAATGGTGAACCTACCTTCTACCATCCATTGCCTTTGCCTAGATCCTTCCCCCAGGAATCCAAGGCTCTCTCACCACACTAGGTAGCAGAAGCCTGCCAGTCCCCTCTGTGACAAGCTCTGAAGCAGTTGCTGTGTACAGCCAGGCCAAGGTGCAAAGTGAATCAAGTTTAAGTTCCTAAAAAACAATTTTATGGACTAGTGAGAAAATAGATGGCATGTCCCCCCAAGTCTCCTAGTCTGAGTCTGGGTGTGAACTGGGGACTTAATATGTCACTGGCTGGACCCCAGGCTTACTCCTATTCTCATATGCTAGGGATTTGAGTACCCACTTCCTGCCCCAGGAGAGCCAGGATCCTCCCAGGTCCACCATAGATCAGGCCAGGGTTAAGGATTGTCACCTGAGTTCTCAACTGGCTACCTGGTTTGGCTGCCCTCGGGGGCTGAGATTCAAGAGCACCTGGACTGGTCAAGAGCACCTTGGTTTGATGCTGGCCCAAGATACTGAGCCAGGAGTCACCTTGGCAGGTCTCACCCACCAAGGTTCCCTTTGGGCAGTTTGAGCCTCTGCCTCTGTTTTCATCAGTCCTAGCACCCATCAGCCAGCAGGTAGCATGGCATCTGTCTATAGCTCCCCTGGGGTGTGAGACACATCAGGCAGGCTCCCACTCCAACATGTGGCCTGCTGAGCCTCTGGGTATCCCAATGTGGCAGAGGGTAGCAGATGGGGCTGGCAGTCTGCTGGGTGGCCCAGTGGGGGGAGGGGAAGCCAGGCCTCCAACCACAGTGTCCAGGGAGGCGTGGCTCCACGGGCCCATTGGAGGGCGAGATCCCGAGGGTGGGGTGGCCCCACCCTGGCAGGCTGGGTGGCTGGTGGGCGGCACCCCCGAGGGGCCGGGTGGTCTGTCTGCCAGAGCCTGTCCTGCCTGGAGCCTGGCCGAGCCAGCAGCAGGGGGTACAGGGACCAAGTGGCCCAGCCCCCTGGGCAGGGTGTCAGGGCCAGAGCCCAAAGGACTGAGGTTCCGGTTCCAGTCCCAGCCGGTGCGTCAGAGCTGGGTAGGTCAGGCAGCAAGCAACAACCAGGGCGCCAAGGCACCTAGAGACTCACCCACTCCGTGCTTCTTCTGGAGAGGAGGGGACACCGGAGAGCTCTTGGGACCCTCAGGATAGCTGCAGGACCACAGCCCCCAGGGACACTGCTACAGGCCCAGAGCATCTCTTCAGAGAACAATGCCAGGAGGGACCACCAAGGTCTCCAGAGGACAGGTGGGCACATGGGCTGCAGGAGGGTCAATGGCTTCAGGTGGGCACAGGGGACAAAGTGGGCAGTGAATACAGGTAGGCATAGGGACTTTAGGTAGTGGCTGGGGTTAGAGCTCCTTAGGTTGTTCCTCCATGGGCAAAGAAAGGTTCTCAGCTTCTGGTACCAAGTGAAACCAGGGTTGGCCCCTTAGTCCATAGATCTAGCTGCTCAGGTTGCTGTCCCAAGGAGCAGGAATGTGGCTATGAGGGTCCGCTACTATCCATCCAGGGCAGGGGACATGCTGAGGCCAACTGGTAATGGCACTCAGGGAGATAGAGGGTCTGACACTGAGATGCTGGTGCCAGGTAATTAACACACTGGATGCTCCTGGGGACTTTGAAAGTCCCCCTAAGAATGTGTCCTACCAGGTAGGAGAGGAGAAGAGGAAGAAGAAAGCACAGAGGGAGGAAAAGAACAAGATACATGGGCATAGGAGGGGGGGTTCCTAGTCAGCATTAGAGGGAGAGTACCTTCTTTGCTGTCCCTACTTAGATGACCTGGGCAGGAGGTGGTTAATATTGAAAGGGGAAGGATAAAAAGGTAGTGGTAGGAAGAGGCTTGCAAGCCAACAAGAGAAGGGTAAAAGAGGACAGGAAGAGAAAGAGTTGTGGGAAGGGAGGAGCCGGCGTCCCCCAGAGTCCTGCTCCTCGACTCCTGTTGCTGTCTTGTTTCCTTAGATTTAGTTTACAGAGGATGAGGAGGTCATCCTGTCATGCACAGGTCCCCCAGGTTTAGGATGCTAACCTTCTGAGCCTCCGCATACGTGGTGGGGACACTAAGAACCAGCGCGCCTGCTTCTTTCCCTCAAATATGGCTGTTCAGTTTGTCTCTAGGCATTGGCCAGGAAATGGGCTCAGGGGACCAGCGCAGTTCCCACTGACCTCAGCTGATGTGACATCCAAGGGATGTGTGAGTCTCTCACAGCCCATGGAGGCTTGCCCTTTGCTGCTTCACAGGACCTGTGAGGGATAGCTCAGGCTGAAGGTTGAAACAGGCCGACCTGGGATAGACTTCTTCCTCCCTCAGCACCCCAGGAATGATCAATCTAAGGGGCTTGGTAGCACTCAGAGCTCAGATGTGGACTTAGGGCCAGGCAGGGTGTCCCTGGATCAAGGAGCTGATATATGTTGAAAGCAATCAGGTAGGTGGGGTCAGACACTTGTCTGAATCCTTGGGCAGGCAGAAAAACTGAGGCATGTGAGAAGCTGAGGGCCAGACATAGGACCATGGGTTAGGGGAATGACTTGGCTACACACTGTCACCTGCTATGCATCTGTCCAGATGGACAGTCAAGTTAGACAATTGTAAACCTGTGGCCAGATGAAGGATGAGGCATTTGAGCAACATCTGTTAAGAAAGCTGTAGCCAGACCTTCAGGGTGAGGTGGATCTGGGCACAGCCAGCCAGGGAGGAAAGAGGAGGGGATGGCAGTCTCAAACCAGCGCCAGCCACCGTTGAGTGTCAGGGAGTGTGCCAGAGCCTTGCCTCGTGAGCCCTGTAAGCATTCTGCCAGGGCTGTCTGCTGCTGCAAGCCACCATCTCTCTGAGTCCAGTCCCTAACTGGGAACTTGGTGATGAGTGAGCTGACAAGAAGATATTTCTTAGCAGCAGAGCTCAGGCACCAGGGAGGTTTCATGGCTGCTGTGCAGTTGGCCCCAGCCCTGTGGCACTTATGGTCAGTGACATGGAATATGCAGAGCCAGTGAAGGGAGAAAATCATCTCAAGCCAGCAAAAGCCGCTGTCAGGACAAAATGTAACAAATGGGAGGTCTAAGCCCTGGTGTCCACCCCTAGGCCCTGAGGGTCAGGTAGGACTGGTCAGATTGGGCCAGAGATGTTTGAGTTATAAGGAAGATGCCAACAATGGACTGACCAGGAAGCACATCATAAGAGGCAGGGTTCCCAAACCCAGGGGATGGGATGGACTTAGTGAGATAACCGGCTTGGTTCTAGATCCCACTTTGATGGCAGAACCCTGACCCAGGGTCTGAGGGAGGTATGAGATAGAGGGGTCTGTAGCATCCCCATCTTTTCAGCTTCAAGATCTTAAAGAAGGACTCTGTAAACCCAGCTGTAGACTCAGAGAGAAGGCCACACCTTGAGTTGAGGTTCTGACTGTCTGCTATCTTTTCCAAACGCAAACTTGGGTAGCTTAGATGATGTGATGGACAGGTGTGGACTACATCTGACTCAGTCAGGCTCTTTCAGTGGGTTTTGTGGTCCCTAGATGGACTGACATATTACTTCCCTGAGGCATTGCTCCAAGATTCATCCCTTCTTCACCCCAGAGGAGAAATGGTGCCTGCCTGCCCTTAGTGTGCATCACTCCAGGAAGGAGTATGCAGGTAGCAAGATACTAAGTGGGTAGCACCAGATTGTGAGGTTAGGATGGATGGAAGACAGATACAAGAACCTCCTTCCAACATAAGGCCCTCAAAGGCCAGAGAGCCACAAGATGCTTTAGGGTATGCCTAGACCCAGGGACATGGGGATAGGAAGATGTGCCTCTGTACTAAGGATGGGAAGATGGGAGTACTCTGGAGGGAAACGAGCTTTGCCAATGGACACCTTCCCTTCTCTAGAGCCCCCAAACCATGGTCTCTTCTGGAGATGTCTTCAAGATGCTATGTTTTTGTTTGATGCCCTGACCACTTTTCAACAGCCCACCACCACCACCACCATGCCACCAGGGCAGTGTGGACAATGGTGCCTTGCCTTAAGTATACTGTGTGAGTTGCATGTCCCCACCTGCTATCCCATATGCCTGAGAGAGCCTGTGGCTGCTTCTGTGGACCTTGATCTACACCAAAGGGTCAGGGCTGGCCTCTCAGCATCACTAAGATGCACCAGGGCAGGGGAGAGCTTACCATAGTTGGTGCCGGTGGGTGAGGGAATGGTTAAGAAAGAAAGGCAAAGTGGTCTATAGGAGGAAAGGGGGTGCCATGGTCCTAAAAAGGCAAATGCAGTTAGTGTGGGGCAGTAGAGAAGATAAGAGATATTGTGGTGTTACTGAGCACGAGTAGGTCACCAGGAATTCAGAGCCAGGAATGGCAGGTAGCAGAATGAAGTGTTAGTCTCTCTGACTCCCCTTGCTGGTGGTAAATCCCAGGGGCAGCCTCAGCTCTCCCACTCCTTACCTATGGAAAATAGAGGGACAGTTCTGCTCTGTTCCACAGAAAGAACTGAAAAGATGCTGGCTGGATGGGCAGGGTTTGGATCAATTGGTCAAGAGAGGTCAGGTGGTAAAGTCAGAGGAGGAAGCCAGGGAGACTCCAAGGGAGCACAGACCTACACTGTGGTCTGACAGGCCTGACAGGCAGGATGGCCTTCTCTAAGAGGCCTTGGCACCAACTCCAGGCAGAGGCCAGCTAGGAAGATTGCAGGTTTGGGGGTCCTGGGTGGAGGCTACTAGATGTCTCCCAATACAATGTTCTGTCCCATGAGAAAAGGCAGATTCAGGGGGTAGAGTATGCCCTGTGGGGACAGCACAGGTTATGATGGAGGCACATGGCCTTTGCTGTCACAGGGGGAAGTGGACAGTTCTAGGTCAGTTCATGAAGACAGTTCCTCATGAGCTCCACCCACCCTAGGGCCTTTCTCAGTCAAATGGTACCAAGAGTGGCAGTCACCTGGCCCACCTAGGATAGACAGCACCTCCATCCAGTGGGAAGGAGCGAGCTGGAGTTCACAGCTCCTCTGAGGCCCTCTACACCATGTCTAAATCCCAGGACCCCAGGCTGGGCCTGGAGTCTTATGTAGAGGCTACCTGTATAGTGTGTATGGGAGTTCCTTCATGCCTCCCTCCCTTCCAGAGCTGGGGTTCCACCTACTCTTTGCTTCCCTGGGACATGCACCCATAGGCTTTCCCTAATTTGCCTCCCCATTGTCCTCCTACCTGCTAGCCTGATCCCTTCTTTTCCCCAGGGCAGGAAACAGGTATGTTCAATCCTTACACTGGGTTGTCCCCAGTGGCAGCAACTAACTCCCCACTTACTGTGTCTCCCCCTCATCTGCCTTTTACCCTTGAGGCAGTCAGGACTTCCTGGCTCTGAGCATCTTCTCTCCCTGCCCAGAACCTTCTGTGATTCCCATATCCCCAGCCAACCAATCTTCACTTTTTAATCTTCCCAAGGCCTGCCCCTTAGGCTTGGCTACCATGACCCTTCAGAGCATAGATAACACTAACCAACTCCCAAGAACGTGGGCTGCTTGTGTGTCCTGAGGGTAGGGCAGACAAAGCACTCAGCAGAGAATAGAGGGCTTGATTCTTAAACGTGGGAAGCACAGACCCCATAGGCATGCTTGGCTTTCCAGGCTACCGGTGTCCAAAGGCAGCAGCCTGGGGATCTGAGCCACTGCAGCTGAGCCCCCAGTATTAACTTGGGTATGTTGTTCTTCCTCTCCTGGGTGGATATGCTGCTCACAGTGGACAGAACATTGACCTGGGCAATGCACTGGGGTGGGAAGACCTGGGTACCAGGCAGCCAAACACCTAGACTTCCTTGTATCATCTATCCCAGCTCCCATTGGCTACCTCTGACCTATTCAGGCTGTTGCTGCAGGACCCTTTAGAGATCTTCACCCTGGGGTGGGGCTCTGGCAGGCATAACCTAGTACTGACTGTCCCCAGGGGCCCTCTCATCCCATGCTGCATACCTGGACTCCATTCAGTGTCTCTCCCAGCTGAGACCCAGGTCTTGCTGCACATGTCATGGACACTGGACTGTTCTGAAGGTCCCTTCCCTGTCCCCCATTCCCAGCTTGGCACAGGCTTGGCTTTTCCCTCCCACTTCCTTCTGGCCTACTTCCCACTCCCCTACCCTTCCCCACCAGCTCCTAAACAGAATCAGAGCTTCCTGGGTGTGGAATCCATTCACACCTCGAGGGGCCACCCTTGTGGGCCATGGAGTCCCTCTGAGGTCTACAGACTTCTTGGACATTTGACTTCAGGTCACTCTCCTTCTCTATGGCCTAAAGATTCCCACTCATCCTTCACAGCTGTGGTCAAGATCACAATTATGTCCCTCCCTTTAACCAACTTATTGCAGCACTTTTCTGGGCAGTGGAGACAGGGTCTTGCCCAATGAAGTATCCCCCTCATAAATTGGCCCCAACAATAAGAAAAGAGAAACCCACCATGTCCATCTTCTGCTAGAAAGATGATGGAGGGAATACTGGACCAAGTGTCCATGGATAGGGACCAGGTTCCTTTCTCCTCACCTTAGCCTTAGGGAGAGAACTTGTACTCTCCTGCCTGCTCCACCTAACCACTCACCTACTGACTATGGGTTCTGCATTCTGAGCTCACTCCACTCCCCCACCTCCATGCATCTTTCCAGAGGTGGTGGCGATTGAGCATTTGTACACACACACACACACACACACACACACACACACACACACACACATTCCTCTGTAGATGGTCCACAGGGAATGGGACCCCTGCATCCAGCAATCAATGGGTCTTGCTGATAGCAGTTACAGGAACTGGCACTGAGAAGTGTGGGACGTGGGTGGTGGCTTACGGTAACCATTCAAGACTGATGAGTTCTACCTTCAGAGGTCTGCCCCTATCTTTGGGAGACTGCACCAGGAGTTTTTTCCTTGTTCTGTCCCGTCTCCCAAGGGCTATGCCACTTGCAGGCCAAGTGCACCACTGATGGACAGCGTTGTGGTCCTGGGGAAGCTACTCCCCTGAGGGCAGGAGACCCTAGTGACCCCAAAGTCAACTCAACCACCCCTGGTGGCTACCCCCAGGCTCCTCAATACTTCCAGTCCCATGGTACCCAGAGGACAGTGATGGGAGGGGCCCTGTATCCTGAAGGAGAAGGTCACCTGGGATAGTCTTGCATGATCCCACTCCCCAGTCCTCTCTGGTGTCACTCTGGGGAGTGAAAGAACAGTACAGGTACTGACCTTAGGGTTCAAGCTGGCTGGAAAGGGCAGTCACATGGGTAGCCTGTAGGGGGCAGAATTGCAGCAGGGACTGAAGCCTGCCAACCTTCTGGAACTATCCTTGGGAGAACAAAGAGGGTGGGTAACCCCTGGGAGGGCTAGACCCAGCATGGGCACTGCTGGGCTCTCAACAGGGTCTAGGCAGCAGGAGAGGGGGCAGGGGTGCAGAAGATGAAGAGGGACAAGACACTGAATAGGGGTGCAGAAGGCAGGGGGGACTGCCTTGAGTTAAAGAGGCCCATTTAGAGTGGGAAATGGTGGGAATCTGTACACCCTGATGTACCTGGGTGGGGCTGGGTGGGGCCCCGGCCCCAGGCCCAGCTCCAACCCCAGCCCCAGCCTGCGGTAAGCCCTGTGACAGTGTGGGCAGGATGTGGGGGGACAGGGCCCCACTCCTCAGCCCCTAGGCTGAGCCCTGGGCCCCCCCGAGCCAGAACAGACTCAGGAAATGGCCTGATTGCGTTTGTACGGGAACGCCAAATCCCTTGCAGCTGCGCGGGGCCAGGGCCACGGGTGGGGCGGCCATCGCCAGAGTCTTGACAGCTTCGAAGAATGTGCCAAGGGGTCTGGGCCGCTGGCCGGGGGAGGGGGGCGCCTTTCCCAGGCCAGAGGCCCCCACCCCACCCCACCCCAGGAGAGCCACCCCCTTCCAGTTCCCAGAACGGAGCCCAGCTGTGGAATAGTGACGGGGTGAGGTCATGGGGAGGGGGCGCATTACTCATTGCTTGAGGCAGACGGGAGGGAAAAGGCAGGGGAAAGGGGCCCCAGGCCTCCTCAGCCTCAGAGCAGGGTCAGGAGCTTCTCTCTAGCAAGGGGTGTGAGGGGTGATGCTAGTAGACCCCGATTCTGCACTTCCAGTGTCCCCAAGACTTTGTCCAGGAAGGGCTAAGTTAGGGTAACTTTGGAGGGGGGTGGGTCCCACAAAGGATGTTCCCAGAAAATACACTTTGGCCTCCTGCCAGTCCCAGGCTCAGGCCGGCACCACGTTGTCGGGGTGATGGTTAGGAAAACAGTAAATAGTGAGGCAGGGGCGGCCCCCTGAGGGATCTTGGGAGGGAATGGGACCTGCTCTGTGTGATCCCCAGTTCCCTACCCTTGCCAGCACATGTTTGAGGACGACCCTATGTACTTGTGTGCGAGTACGTGCCTGTGAGAGCCTGTATGTGAGTGCCTAGGTGGCCACATGAGATGTGTATGTGTCCTGTACCTCCGGAGGGATTTGTGTTTGGGTCCCTGTACTCTCTCCATACTCATTTCAAGCAGAGCCCTGCGGCCCCTTTCCTCATACTTTGTGTGCTGGTGGCAGGCTTTGGTAGCTTGGATTTTCTGCTCCAAGAGTGTAGGTACCCCAAGGGGCCCTGCACACAAATGTGCTTGCAGGGAGGTTGCACCTGGTAGAACAGGCACTCTGTTCCCATTCAGACTGAGACCCTCTACTCAAGATACCCATACTCACAGAGCTGAGCTGAGTCCTGTACACCAGTCTCAGAGTTCTTGCACACACACAAGAACTTGGCATGTAGGCTAAACAGATGTGCACCTACCCTGCACATACATAGGTTCAGAGACAAGAACAAACCCACCCCAGGGGGTTATCTCTTTATAGTCTGCCTCTGAAGCAGGCAGAGGGGGGAGCCCTCTTCTCCCCATCCACTCTGCCCTGACATTTTGGGGGGCTGCTGGTAAACACATGTGCATGGAGCAACCCACAGCTCCCAGAACTGTACTTCACCAGGTGGAGAGGGGCCAAAGAAGCCCCCATATTGGCTGAGGACGTGGAGGGAACCAGGAGGCCCTCAGCATCTGCTGGTGATGGGAGCCAGGTGTAGGGAATTAAGGGGCTTTCTCAGGCTGGAAGTTGGAAGGCCCTTCTGAGGCTGAGGCAGGCAGCTCGGCTTGGGGGTGCGAGGTAGGAGCAGGCAGGCAGCTTGCATGGCTGGAGTCCCATGTGGCTGGTGGGGCGGGAGGTGGGGGATGAGGGAGGAGTGAACCTCATCCTGGAGCCTGTGGAGAGGCCTGGCTTTCGTCTGAGAGGCTTAGGGGAGACCTGGAGAGATTAGATCATGTGCTGGCAGGGCTTCCTGGCCAGGGGACTGAGGCCCAGAGGGGAGCGGGATGTGGGGTCATTCGGCGGACACTGCCGGGGAAGCACAGAGACCCCAGAAGGGAGACACAACTCTGAGCAGCTCAGGCACCTTGGGCATGGGGCAGTGGGAACCCTAGAAACAGAAGACACAATCCCCTTCAGATCCAGGCAAGCTAGAGGGCTGATGGGTAGGGGCATGGTGCAGCGACCCCTCACCAAGGCCTCAGATAGCTACAAGACACCAGCAACACAGGTTTGCTGTGTAGGGTCTCCAGATCCTCTGGGCCCAGCTAGCCTGATTCTTCTGACTGTCCCTCTGGCTTAGAGACAGGGATTCTGAGGAGCCTGAGTGTCATCATTCTCTGAAGGCTGCAGATGTTGCTTGCCTCAGTTTTCCCCACCTTTGAAAGAACACAGAGAGACTCCACAGAGGACTCTAGACTGAGAGTGAGGTGCTCTAAGGTCCATAAGTGTGAGGCAGAGAGAGGAAGTGGCTGTTAGGAAGACAAAGAAAGCCTGACCTGGTGGCTACTAGATGCAGTCTCACATTTGGTAGCTGTGTGGTCACTACCATCTCCCAACAAGCCGTTCTGAGGAGGCAGGAAGGAAGGTTCCAGATGGGGACTGTAGAGTTAGCTATCTGACTGGTAGCCATGGCCAAGGCTCTCTCTGGACTCCCTGTCACCTTTTCCAAAGTCCTCCTTGGTTCCCACATGGAACAAGGTAACTCTTGCTCTATCATAGGAGGCAGCCAGCAGGATGGGAGAGTTGGTCACCAGCTCCAACACTGGTTTGCCTGAAGCCTATGTGGACAATGATGTCTCCTCCTTTCCCAGAGGGCCATTTGTGTGCACAGAGTCCTGGAATTACTTCCTTGACCAGAGGCACTTTCACAACTGCTTTGCATAGCCTTCATCTTAGAGTAAACTGAGGCCAGCAGACTGGCCCAGGGGCTTGCCCTCACCTGCCAGCATCAGGGCTTGTCCATTACCACTGCATGTCACCCATGGTATGACTGTTTCAGTCATGCAGCATGACTGTCTCTGTGTCTGCCCCTCCAGGCTCACGACTCAGTGGAGAGAAGAAGACGAAGAAGAGGCTGCCCGTGAGCAGCGCCAAAGGGAGCGAGAGAGGCAGCTGCAGGACCAGGACAAAGATGAAAATGAAGGCAGCCATTCCCTGGAACAGCCAGAGCAGCAGGCACTGTAAGCTGCTGGGTCCTGGACCCCTGTTTACTGACACACAGGACCTGGGCAGAAGCACATACTAGGGGTCAGGCCTTGGTGTTGGAGCCACAGTGTGGGAATTAGAAGAAGGGACCAGCTCTTGAGACAAAGGTCATCCCAGTCTCCAGTAAACACCATCTGTGGGATGCTGACTGGCCAAAGGGTCCACAAAGCTATGTGAAACCTCCCCCTCTCAAATAGCCTCCAGGGGCCCTGACTCAGGCTCTGGACACCCTGAATGTTCCCAGCCCTGGCTTGGACTGGTGCTGACCCAAGCCATGAGGCCCTGGCCCCCAAGCCCCCCCGCCCAAACTCCTGGCTGCCGGTGACTCATGGAGGCAACATCCAAGTTGGCGGCCGCGGGCCGGCTCGTTTCCTCCTCAGGCCCAGGAGGCCTCCGCGGCTGGGCTGGGCTGTTTTTCCAATAACTCTCCCCTTCCTCCTGGCCCTGTTTTGTTCCATTTTCTCCGAGTCAGCAGCTTTGGGCGGGGTGGGGTGCTACAGAGGTCATGGCCTTTTGGTCAGGTCTTCAGTTACTGGGTCCTTGCTAGCCCCCAACTCCTTTTTGCCAGTAGCTCACCTTGTAGCTTAAGAAAGGCTGTGAGGACCTGCCTGAGGCCACAGCAGCCTCAAGGAATCCTACATGGATGGAGGAAGACACAGCCCTCTCTTGTGGCGCCTTAGAATGAAGGAGGAGGCAGAGCCCTACTTTTGGGGAGCTGTAGATTGCTGAAGAAGGCATAGCTTTGCCCACTGGGAGCTCTAGCTTGAAAGAAGAGGGAAAGCTATGCTCTTGGAGAGACCTAGACTGACAGAGGAAGACGATCTCTGATCTCAGGGAGCCCTAAATTGATGACAGCAGAATAGCCTGGCCTTCAAGTAGCCTTCATAGACTGATGGGAGAGGCATAGCCCTTCCCTCAGACTTCAGCCTTCCACTAAAGGAGGAGGCATAGCTTTGCTCTCAAGGAGTCACAGACTAATGAAAGAGGCACAGCCCAGTCCTCAGGAAGCCCTAGACTGATAGAGGAGCCATAGTTCTGTCCTCAGGGAGGCCTACACTGATGGTGGAGCCATAGCTCTGTCCTCAGGGAGCCCTAGATTGATGGTGGAACCATAACCCTATCCTCAGGGAGCCCTAGACTGATGGTGGAACCATAGCCCGGTCCTCAGAGAGCCCTAGACTGATGGTGGAGCCATAGCCCTGTCCTC
>CAJQZJ010037474.1:352513-369038 GCA_907164525.1 Lophiomys imhausi
CCATAGTCCTTCCCTTGGGAAGCCCTAGACTGATGGTGAAGCCATAGCCCTGTCCTCACGAAGCCTTAGACTGATGGTGGAGCCATAACCCTGCCCTCAGGGAACCCTAGAATGATGGTAGAGCCATAGCCCTGTCCTCAGGAAGCCCTAGACTGATGGTGGAGCCATAGCCCTGTCCTCAGGGAGCCCTAGACTGATGGTGGAACCATAGCCCTGCCCTTGGGGAGCCCTAGATGAGTAGGGAAAGCACAAGTTTGTTCTTGGGAAGATATAAGCTTGCTGGGGAAGCCACAGCCCTACCTTGGGTAATTCTCTCAGACCACAAGGAAACAAAACCTAGCCATAGAGAGCCACCTCTGAAGCGGATGGTTGCTTTCACACTGGGAGCCAGGGTGTAAGGGAAGAGACAAGGGAAGGAACATGGGCTGAAGCATGAAGGTCTCTTCCTAACCCCCTCTTTCCCTGCTCTTCCAGACCTAGCCTGAAGTCCTCTGAACTGGATGAAGATGAGGGTTTTGGTGACTGGTCCCAAAAGCTGGAGCCATGGCAGCAATTCTGGGGGAACAAGGGGACTTCAGAGGGTACTGGGGCCTCTCAAAGTCAGGGTCCAGAGGAGAGACAAACAGAGGAGAGGCAAGTATGGACCAGGCTGAAAAACAAGCTGACTCTCTCTGACCCCAGCTTGGGCCTGGAAATTCCTTTCTGTCCACCCTTCTCCAAAGGACCCCCCACAAATGCTCAGAGAGTATGAAGTGGGTAGGGAGGTAGGAAGAAAGGGACATAAATGGCAGGATGGCCAGAAAGGGGGCTGCAGGGAGAAAGCTATGAGGATATTGCATTCCTGGGTTCCCCAGGGCTGGGGGCCCCATCTTGACCAGCTGTGGCCAACCAGGGGGTGGCTGACATATCAGCACACAGCTGCAGCCCACGCCCGCCCACCCTCCCCAAGCTGGCTGAACTCCATTCCCACGAAGGGGAGCAGGTACTTCCAGATGTGTGCCTGTGAGGCACAGCCCAGGGGACACATTTTCCAGATGTGTGGATGTGTGTGCCTGTCTAAATCAGGATGAATGGGGCCCCAGAGTCCCCTTGGGTCTGAAGATGAGGGACTGCTGATGAAGTCTCACCTTGCCTTCTTCCCCCGTAGTTCAGGGCCAGGTGTGAGGATAATTCTACCTATCCTATCAGGCCTAGGCAGAGAGGGTCCCTGGCCCTGCTAAGGAGCCCCAGAATTGGAGGCCAGGGCCCCATTGCCTTGAGTGGGCCAGAGCCAAAGGCTGAGCTGTCTTTCCTCAGCAATCCAACCCCTACTGGCCCCTTGGAGGCCCCTGGGTCAGCAGGAGCAACTGCTCAACTCTTTCTCATTTAATGAACTTCAGTTTCAACTGAAGTTGAACTCATCCTCCTCAAACATCCTCTGTACTCCAAAATCCCTCTCTTTTTCTAGAGCCCTGGTTCTGAGCCTGCCTACTCCCAGCTATCCTGGGTCTGCCTATTACCAGCCTCGGTTTTCCCCCTTAGGTGTCTTTGTGCTTTCTACATATTCTGGGTTTCTAGGCAGGCAGCTAGCTAAAGCCTTGCTCTCAGCTCACTCCCTTCTCCTGCTCGACAGCAGGGGGCACTTTAGATCTTCTGGCAGTGCTCTGGAAGCTCTCCACCCTACTCTCAAACCGGCCTGGCTGCCTGGCCCACCAGCTCTTGAATGGCCCCTCTGTGTGGCTGCTGCTGGCTCCGACCCCAGCCCACCTTGGGCGGTGGGTTTGGGTTTTGCCTGGCACATAAACCGAGGGGCCTGACATCATGGAAAATACAAGAATTTACTATCTTCTTCTCCAGGTTCAGAGCTGCTCAAATGTAGAGTCACGCCTGGCCACCCTCTCCCGTGGCTAGCTGCCCCTCCCTAAGACTCCTCATCTCAGTTATGCAGTCCCTTCTCTGGCATCTTCCATCTGCTGACCCAACACCCCTAAACACTCTGGGCCTGGGCCCCCAATGGCCTCTCCTCAATTTTAGGTTCTGTTGACCCATTCACTAATAAATGAGCAGGACAGAAGCCCCCAGAAGCTGGCCTTGCTCAGATAAAGGGCTACAGGAGGTATCCAGCCTCAGCACTTGGGTGGCCCTATACAGTGAGTAGCTAATGTCTTCGAAAGGGCCTTGTAGGACCTCATAGCACAGAGGACATAGAAGACAGTGCTGGCTTTTAACAAATTTCTATGTGTCCTTTTACAAAAGTACTGGGGCTGAGAGTACTGCTCAGAGTGTAAAGGCACTTGTCACTAAGCCCAGTACCCTGAGTTAGATGCCCAGGACTCACATGGTGAAGGAGAGCACTGAGTCCTTCAAGTTGACTTCTGATTCTGACACAACCCTGTCACTCTTTAAATAAATAGATAGATAGACAGACAGACAGACAGATAGATAGATAGATAGATAATAAAAACTAATGTTTTTTTTAATCGCTGGAGTCTTAAGAGCCCTGCGTACTAACTCACTAGACTACCCCATTTTACAGATGACACTCCAGCTTGGAATTGGAAATAGCCTAGAACCAACCAACAAATTAGTCCTCCACAACTGTCTTGGACTCCCTTTTCTCCCACAGTTCTCATCAAGCAAAAGTCCTCCTGGAGGAGTTGAACCTGAACCACAGGGAGTCCAATCCAGAGGATGCTGTTGGGGGTTCTGGGGAGACAGAAGAGGTGAGATCTCCCTCAGGGGCTGGATCTGTGATACAGCCATGGGTGCTGTGGTCTCATAGACTGGCCTAGAAGAGCTATCATACTTGAGTCCTTCCAGGACACATTCTTGGAGGGAGGTGAAACAGGTGACCCTCTGGGTGAGTTCCTCTTCCATGACCAAGAGACCCTTCCCTGAAGTCGGGGATTCCAGAGCTGTAGCATGTCAGGGCCAGACCAGGCCTGAGGCCCCTGGAGCAGAAGACCGCTGCTCCAACAGGCCCAGGGTGGGGCAGGAAGGTACAGGGAGGTGTCATCTAAGTTGCCTGTGTTTCTTATCCTTAGCATCTGATAAGTCATCAGACCAGGACCCCCCAGCCCTTTGGCCTTGGAAAACACTGCTGAACTGAGTTCACCTCCCCTGAGTCCCACCACCAAAGTAGGTGAAGCCTGAGCATCCCCTTTCTTGCTCCTTATGTCCATGTTCGCGTTGTCCTCATCCCCTAATGTCCTGGTAAACCCCTGTGATATGGAAGTGGCGTTGAGTCAGTAGGGAGACTCACTGGGGGACGGAACATGGACCTGATGTGACTGTCTATGACCCATCCCTCTGTGCACCCTCCACAGCTGGCTGATAGGACAGAGTCTCTGAACCGGTCCATAAAGAAGAGGTGTGTTTACCTACTCTCTGTCATCCTCAAAGACAGGGTGGGAGAGAGGCCGTGGATCAAGATAAGGGGATGTGGTGCTCTGGGAGGAGCTTTGGGTGGGCTGGGAGGACCTTGGAGGAGAACATAAGGCTTATCCTTTCTTCTACCCCCAGCAACAGTGTGAAGAAGTCCCAACCAACCTTGCCCATTTCAACGATTGATGAGCGCCTGCAACAGTACACCCAGGCCACTGAGGTGAAGTAAACTCAGTTCTCTGAGGCCGAACCTCCTCTTTAATATACCATCATCCACCCCCCATAATACTCATCTATGTAAGCAACTCTCTCCATCCTATCATATTCCTCTCTCAGTGTCCTCCCATCAACTCACATTGTCTCATCCATAAACCCTAGGTCACTCACATTACAGCAGGCCTGTCTCTGTCTGTCCTGTCATATACCCTATTCAACCAGTGCCCCTCCCACCATGCAACACACTCTCATGCAGCCAATACTCTAACAGTCTAAAAAAGCCCACTTACTTAAACAACATCCCTCTGTCTAACCAACACCCCTCTATCCAACCAGTGTCTTTCTACTCAACCAGCACTCATGGACCCAACCTCTCTATTCAGGCCACATTCCTCTGTATATTCTTCCTCTATTCCATTCTGAGTCCTCCTCCATCAAGCCCACATCCTTCTATACAACCAACACCCTTTCTTCGGGTATTCCTCCATCACAGTGAATATCTTCTCCATCTAACTCACTCCATCCAACTAATGCTTCTCTGGCCCCAAGATATGTAAAATATAAGGCAGAACTGGAGGTAGCTCATAAGACACCAAATAAAGGATAGCTCATCTGTCCAGAATCTCTACCTCCAGAAAATGCAAAGATGAACAAGGGCTGCTGATGTCTACTGTGGTCACTATCTTGGGGCTCTGTCTCTCCTGCAGTCTGCTGGCCGAACTCCCAAGCTGTCCCGCCAGCCCTCCATAGAGCTGCCCAGCATGGCCGTGGCCAGTACCAAGACTCGTTGGGAGACAGGCGAGGTGCAGACTCAGTCTGCTTCCAAGACACCCTCCTGCCAGGTAGGAATCCTTCCCTAGGCAGGCCAAACTGGGAAGACTGAGGATGGGAAGTTAGCCATCATGGGCATGCAAAGTGGGGGGGGTGCTTTTCCTTTGGAAAAGCAAACCTGGGATAGCTAAGATGAAGTGTAGATGGACAGGCTTCAGACTCAAGGAAAATCCATGCTCCCCTGATAAACAAGCAGATGACTCTCCTTTCCTTCCTGACAAAAGTGAGGTGGGTAGGTCCTCCACCTTCCAGTCATAGAACACCAGGCAGATGAAAAGGCCCTGTGACTAGTATCTTTCCTGTGACAGACCTTGTTTCTTCTCCCAGGATATTATAGCTGGAGACATGAGCAAGAAAAACCTATGGGAGCAGAAAGGAGGCTCCAAGGTCTCATCCACCATCAAGGTAGGAAGGTCTCTATGTGATAGGCACAGATTGACAGTGAACAAAGATGGCTACTGCTGCCATCCTCAAAGACTTCCCAGAGGCAGCAGCAGCTCCCTGCCAAAACTATCTCCTTGACACTTAGTCTCACTTTACAGAGCACCCCATCTGGAAAGAGGTACAAGTTTGTGGCCACTGGACATGGGAAGTATGAGAAAGTGCTTGTGGATGAGGGCTCGGCACCATAGACCATGTCTGCATCTCGGTGAGTCCAAGGACTAGAGAATGACATAGGTCTTCCTGGGGACATGGATAAGCCCTGATTGACCATATCTCAGGTCTCAAAGGTTGAAAACCTGGCCCTAAAGTCTTCTGCCTGTTCACCCATTGTCTTCCTGACTCTCTGAAGCCTGAAACTCTGACCCTTCAAGCAGAACCAGGTTGGCCTAATACTGTCCTTGGGGGACTCAAAACTCAATTTAGGAACTTCTACCATATCCAGTGGGGTTCATCATAGTGTGAACCAGCCTTGAAGATGGTGGGTGTGGCGCAGCCTCTAAGAGTGTGGGTTATCATATATCCAGTAAAGGAGCTGAGACCTTGGCTTGGCCCATCTGCCTAACTGAAGGCCCCTGGAACCTCTGCTGTGTTCCCCATCCCATTTAAGAACACAAAGTGATGTCTGTGTGGGTATACATATATTTATTGGTGGTTCCATCCACAGCCATAATACCCATCACATCCGAGGTTGGGCTGTCAACATGAGCCCTGCTGAATTCTGTTATGGTGACTATGACGGGAAGCCTCTCCTGGCTCCTCTGGGTCCCTCCTCTCACAGCTGTTGTTCTACCAGAGTCTAGCAGATCTTAGGGGTTTCTCTAGTGCCTGGTCCCTGCCTCCTTGTAGCCCTCTGGCTTGACCTATCTTTATTCAACTGTTGAAACATGGCTGTGATTTTCACCTTGCCCTCAATGCAGTCCTAACCAGTAAGCCCTTTTTTTGGTGGTAGGAAACCACAAGGGACACACATGGGACCATAGAAAATCCTTCCTTCACTGCCCAGTCCTATGTACCTCTGAATACCCCTCATCTAAGCCCTCTAGCTCTGGGCCTAGAGCCCTCCATGAACCCTGGTCCTGAGGTCAGGCTCCCGCCATTCATGAACCTTCTCCATCCTGAATTATTCTCCACAACCCCAAACTGCCTCCATCCACATGCCCCTAGCTTCATTCACCTCTCTCATTTGTCACTTCTGCTCCCACCAACTGATCTGTATCCATCGAATAGGCTACTTTTAACAGCCAGCACCCAGCTGCCATGGCCATGTACCCTACTGACCCAATATGTCCTCTTGTGAGGACTGTGACCCTCTCTCTGTGTCCTCAGTCTCAGCCAGTCTCTGTCTACCACAGTCCAGAGTCCCAGAGGCCTCTCTGGTTTCTTCACTGGAGCCTCCAACCTGCTGCTGTCCGGTTGAAGTTCTTGGGCTGGGAATGCAGCTCCAGAATGGGGTGGGGGGTCACAGGGGGCCGGACAACCTCCTGTAGTTTCCGGGCATTGAAGCGAGGTCGGCACAGAAAAGGCAGGCGGCTGAGGCAGGCCAGGGGGTGCCCACCATCCCCAGGTCCCACAGGGTGGCCTCTACGGGACTTAGCCAGTGACATGTGGTACAGTACTGCATTCCACATCCTGGAGGCCCGAGAGGCAGGGGGCTGTGGGCCCACAGGAGCTGACACCTCTGGCTTTGTGGGCTCCAGGCTCAGCTCCAACTCTGGAAATGTATGCTCCTCTGCTTCCTCCATCAGCTGCTTCTTTAGACGTGCCCAGCCACTAAGGCAAGGCTTGTGTGCAACTTTGGGAACAGGGCATGGGTGGAGGTCTGAATGGCCTGAAACTCCAGGGAGACTAGAGACATGCTTGGGCTCCATACTAGTCCTAGTTGTAGGCAGCTCCTCTAGATGGTCTGCTTCAGGAGCTGCAGGAGCTGGGCTATAAGGTGAGGGTCTGGGTGAGCAGTATGTAGGGGCTATGGGTACCACTACTCTAGCGCCACCTTCTCTGGACACTGCAACCTGAAAGCTGGGTGGTGGCCTTGTTACAGGGGCCTCCTCAAGCCCAGGACTGGCTGCCTGTGCCCTATTGGGCAGTGGGTGAATATGCGACACTGGGATGAGAGACTGGGTGGTAGAGGTACACAGTCTTTTATCTCCATCCAAGGCCATTCTGTGGGACTCAGAAATCCCAGTATGCAAGGATGGTGAAAGCCTGATATGCACTTGGGTGATATGAGTACCACCTGCTGTAGGGGCAGATATGTGGGCAAAGCTACAGTGGGGCCAAGTTGTTTCTGGGGCTGGAGTTTCAAGGCTAGGAGGTGCCTTGAAATGAGTGGCCAGAGCCCTTTGCTGGGGAAGGATGAAAGAGAAAGTGGATTTCTGCAGGGGTGAGGCCACATGATGAGTAATGGGGGTATGTGGGGAGCGGGGTAAGGGGACCACTGTGTGAGGGGCTTCAGCAGGATATAGGGCTGTGGTCTCCAGGTCATGACTGGCCTCACTCACGGGGGATAGGGAGGTACGGAAGGCCCCAGGTGGGGTGGGAGTCATGCCCACCATCTTCTTCTGAGCAGCTTTTCTCAGTAGCTTCTGAAGTCTCTGATTGTCCTTTCCTGGTTTGGGCAGCAAGGGTGGCGGGGGCCCAGGGGAGGGCTCAGGTCTTGGGCCGCCTGCTGCTGGGGGCATGGACACAACTGAAATGAGCATCCTGGGTCTAGGGTAGAGGGGAGAAACAATGGTCAGGCTGCCCTGCCTCCCCTGCCCATGGGAGAGACTGGGTATTTTCCTACTGTATAAGGAGGTGGAAAAATGGACAGACTCAGCGGTTAGAAGCCCACTCACCATGCTCCCTAAAACTGCATTGTACCTTCTAACCTTATGCATTAGTCACTGTGGGTGGCTTCATCATACCCTGGTGTGGAGGTGAACTTACAGTAGCTCTAGGTCACTTGGTGGGTGACAAGGGCTAGAACCTACCTTAAGGGCTGTGTCCTCTAAGATGGCCCAGCACAAAGCTGGCCCACCTGTGAGTACTGGCTTGGGCCCAGACTTAGAGTAGTGCAGGATGGGAACAAGAGACCCATTGATGAACTGCAAGCAAACTGCCTGTGCCTGGCCAGCTGCCGGACAGTGGTGGAGGGCAGGCTGCCTGCAGACATGTGAGGGGCACCATGTCTGACCACAGGCGCGTCCATGTGCTTTGAGACGGTGGTGAGGGGTGGCAGCCAAAAGGCTCAGGAAAGCTGAGGTTGTGTTCTTAGAGGTAGATTGGCCAGAAGATGGGAGCAGTTTTTGCTGAGCTACACTAAATGGGATATCCTCACAGCCTTCTTGCTGAGGGTGGTCCTGGCCAAGCTGCCTGTCTTGGTTTCTGGGTGCCACGTGTTTGCAAGGACATTGACAAATGACTTCTGGGCCAAGCCAGAGGCCGTCTGGTTTGGGGTGGAAGGAGGCCTATGGTTGCTGCAGTAGGGACTGGCTCTGCTGAAGCAGGAACAAACACTGGCAAGGGATCTGGAGGGGTCTTCCCACACTCACTCCCAGCTTCTGGGTTACCTCTAGGGAACTGGGACTTGAGAATTGGATCAACCCTGGGTTTGATTCAAGGGGGCTGACACAGGGAGTAGTCAGTATTCCATACTGAGCCAGCCTAGACCCAGAATACTGAGTTCTTCCAGATGACTAATCGCTGTAAGCAGGAGCTTCCCTGGATAATAAGAGGGGGTATAATGAGGTTTGATGACCACAAGGAAGGTAGGATCGTGGAAGGGGCAGGCCATGCCTTCTCCTTCAATCCTAGGCTAATGGACCCCATTCCCTTGCCTGTGTTCCCAGGAGAGACTCCAGCCAGATGCCACTCCCAGCTCTGACCAAGAAGTTGCTTCCTGTTGCCAGTCTGGCCTGCTCTCATGCCTCCAACAACCCAGCTGCCACTTGCCCCTCCTTTTGCTCCTGGACCCTCCATCTTCTATTCCCTCTCATTCTCTGAGCAAACACCCTAACTCTGCCTCTCACAATCAGCTAAAGGGACCACTCCATAGAGGAGTCAAGATCTCCCAAGGAAGCATGGAAGAGAGAAGGCAAGCATCCCAGCCAGATCCAAGGGGTACCTTGTCCCATGCTAAGTGCTCAGAACTCTGAGTCTTGCCCTGCCCTGTTTGCAGATTCCTCATTTTATGTAATAAAGTGCTTTGAGTGTCCCCCATGCACTGGTTCTCCTGTGCTCACTAACAGGGAACAGTGTGGTCAGAACAGACAGAGCCACATCTGTTGGCCACTTGACACTGAAGAGCATACCCCAGCTCTGTAGGTAACCACTCCATGTTGTCCTATGCCCTTGAAGTGTGTCATGCTCCAAGATCTGAGGTATGGGGTGACCCAAGTTTGGGTATCAGTAATGGATGTTGCCTACTCCTTTTCCAGAACATTGGTGACACTTCCTTGCCTGGATTGAAATAAACCTCATAGTACCTGAACATGGGCACTTCTGTCTGTTCCTGGTAAGGTCCACTAAGGACAAGTGCTACCACCAGAGATTTCCCATCTCAGTACACAGAGAGTATTCTCTGAAGGTGTGATAGATGAACATATGAATGGAAGGATTGTTGGATAGATGGGCAGTTAGGTGAATGGGTATGGATGGATGAATGGATGGATGTATGGATGTATGGATGGACAGGTAGGTAGATAAATTAATGGATGAGAAAACAGATGGAAGGATGGAAAGATGAATGATTGATGGATTATTAGGTAGGTGGATGGGTAGGTAAATTGAGTGAATGACGGATGAATGATAGATGATAGCTGGATGTTAGGTGACGCATGAGTAGGTTCATGGGTGGATGAACGGATTGGTGGACAGATGGATAAGTAGATGGATAAATGGATGCATGAGTGAGTGTGTAGGTGGAAGGACATAAAATTGATAGGTAGATAGAGGGATAGGTGTACGCATGAGTAGATGGACAGGTGGATGGAGAGATGGATAGGTGGATAGATGGAGAAGTGAGTGGATAATGGGTGGGCAGATGAATACTGATGAATAGATGGGTGAATAGATGTTGCGTGGGTGGATAGATTGATGCATTAAGTAGTTGATAGGGCAGATGGAAGGATAGATGGATAAATGAGTAGATGGATGGGTGAGTGAGTAGAAAATGGTGAAAAGGAGAGAAGAAAGAAAGGAAAGTAGTGAGTGTGAGAGCTGATGGGAGCTCTGAATGAGTGTACACTGGCTGAACAAGTGAGTGAATGACAGCTGGGCTGCAAGATGTCCTCCTCAGAGGCTCCCTTCCCTTGCCAGACCTACTCCTGGGCCTCTGACTCTAGAATCTGGATCCTCTTGAGTGATGATGGTCTAAGGTTGACAGTGACAGCCACCTAGACACTCCAAATCTTGACTTTTTAAAAACTTATGCGCTCCACTGGTAGGAACACACAGCTCTGGAAGATTAACGCTAAGCAGATGCAGCTGCTGAGGCAGACAAGTAGATGGTCGCGTCCCTCCTGCTCACAGGCTCCCCATGATAGAGCCCTAGCCCTGCTCAAGCAGGAGCTTCTCCCAGGACACAGGACATTCCCTGTCCTTCCTTACTCAAATGAGGTGGTGACAGAGGACAGCAGGCAGAAACTGCTTCAAGGTCCACAACAGGACAAGGAACTAGACTCTAGCATAGGACCAGCATGGGCATGCCAAGTGGCAGGGGACAAGGTGTTTATTGCATCATGCTCCTATGACTTGCCCAGCCTCTCTCTTGGGCCTCGGGAGGAGAGTACAAGGTGTGTCCTTTGAGTGCAACTCCACAAAATCTTACTTGGGTCTCAGGTGTGGAGTCCACCTCCTGCCGTAACACTACCCACCCTGCCAAGGACTTCAGAACACTGCCCTTCCATCTTCCTGCCAGCCCCTTGAGGGGCCCAAAAGCTGCTGCTTCTTCCTCCAGACCCTGCTTAAAGTGAAGCCCCACTCCACTGTAGGTCACAGGAAGTACTCTAATACCTGTAGAGCCAATCGGTGTGTTTTCAGAACCAGGAGGAGCAGTCAGGCATGGAGGCAGCTGCTGCCCATATCACAACAGCTGAGCTCCAAGTGCCACGTCAGCCAATCCTATCCTGGGCTTGGCAGAGCCAGCTACAGTGGGTCAACTAGGGGCGCTGAGTGAGGCTCAGGGTCCAGGGGCTCTTTTACTCTCAGTCTGCTTAGCACCCAGATTGAGTGGCCTCTGAACACCCCACTATTCTGGGAGTCACCTATATAAGTCACTGGAGGCAAGGCACTTGAAAGACAGGCTCTTCTTAACCTTCTCTGTCCACTAGGCTCAGTTCTTCATTCAGCAACTTTGAGGGATCCCCCACAACCACTCTTCAAAGCCTCAAACTCCTCTGCTTCTCAGTCTCCTGGGTAGAAGTCTGTACCTCATCCAACAGATTTTGTCCCCCACTTCCACTACGGTCTCCAGTCCTCTCCCAGATCCCCAGGGGGGCCTTTTGCCCTATCTCCTCTCCCCACCAACCCCAGCCAGGCCAAGTAGGACCTGTTGTATATTACCTTGCGTATGTTACCTGCTCAAATCTTTGATTGCCGGCAGCAACTGGTCCAACAGTGCCCACTCTATGCTGTCTTGCTGTACCTTGGGCCTGGTCCCCTGAGGAAGAGATGACTGTTACCCAAAATAAGACCTGCCCTGTCTCTCTGACCTCACTGAGAGCACATGCCAAAGGCTTCTGAAATGGGCAGCCACTCTCCCCTGCTGGCCATGGGGAGCCATTACAGAGATGGTAGCATACCCAACCATAGACCTCTAAGGACACCCATTCCTCTCAGACAAGAGCTTCTGGATTCAGGAGTTCAACAAACACGGACTGGACCAAATTCCCCATGTCTATTCACTGTGTTCTTCAGCTGAGTGATGTGCTTGGTCTCAATAGAGGTGAGAAGAAAGGCTGACCTTAACCACAGAAGAGCTTTAGAGTCCCTTTGGCACTAGTGTGGGGCTTCATAAACACTACATAACCCTCAGGGCCATATTGAGCCAGGCATCCATGATATTTGGAGCTCACTAACCCTATCTATCCAAGGACATGGATAGATGTGGAGGGAAGCATAGTCTCTGGCCATGAAGGTTGGGGTGGCCCAGTAGCTCCAGGGGCCTCTAAGGGATGAGTGCTTGGAGAAGAGGAGAGTGGGAGAGAAGTCCCATTCTATGATCCAGGAGGCTAGAAGACTGCCCCCATTCTGCTTTTGACCATAAGCTGGGTCTTGTGTGTCTCTGGCACTTTATGGCCCCATCTCTAACATGTAGGAAGTGGGTAATAATGGGTCAATCCCAACCTTCAACAAACTCTAAGATTCAGCTGAGACTGGGATATTGTGAGCCTCCAGCTGGTCATCTAATGTCTGATGTCTCTAATCTTAGGAAGCCCTGACAGTGTTCCCTGGGGTTCACTTACCATTACTTTACACTTCACATTGGCCTTTTTCCTGAACTGGATAGATCCAAGGACCCATGCCCAACCCACGGGGTCTGGGAGGGTTGAGAGAGTGAGTGGGAAGTGCTGGGCTGGTTTCTTGCTACTTGGTGCTTTAGATTCCCTAGAGGCAGGGCTATCCAGACACAAGAGAGGTGTCCATGGTTGGATGGTGCCCCCTGGAGTCTTGAGGAAAGAAAGCCCAGGCACATAGCCAGGTCTGCTCAAAGTCCAGCAGGGCCCATGTCCTGAACAGAAATATGACCTCCAGGTCTCCACTATTTAGTAGGAAGCCCCCAGACCAATAACAGGCCCAAACATGACCCAGCCTTCCCCAATCACTGGGGAAGATGGACAACCACCACAAGGTTTAGGTCATCGTTTCTCCTGTCTGTTCATTCTATGTGTTCTAATGATGTCCACTTGAAAAACTAGGCCTGGCCTCTAAGGGATTTGATGTGATATGGGCCAAAGACTCAAGGTCCTTCATTCCACAGGTATCTTAAGCTGTTTTTATGATGGAGAAGAAGGGCAGAGCTGCAAGAGGGTGCCGCATGGAGTTAGACCCCTATCTTGAATAAAGTACACACTCCTACAAGGCACCTTGGACAGAGGAACAGGGTCCAAGGAACTTGAAACCCAGGCTCTAATGACCCCTCCCCAATAGCCTGGCTCAAGAACAGCCTTGGGCTCAACCCAATTCCTCTTCCCTCCCTCAGCCCATCAAGCATGTGCCCGTTGCTGGGGGAGTAGGTAAAAATAGCAGCTGACACCTTTCTGGAACAGTT
Source organism: Lophiomys imhausi (assembly GCA_907164525.1). Classification (NCBI taxonomy): domain Eukaryota; kingdom Metazoa; phylum Chordata; class Mammalia; order Rodentia; family Muridae; genus Lophiomys; species Lophiomys imhausi. The sequence goes on from CAJQZJ010037474.1 coordinate 365,619, forward strand.
GGGGACCTTGCCTCCTCCTCCAGGCTTGTCTCCTCCATCCTTGCCTCCTTGGGCCTCCTCCTCTGGGGCATTCCTATACTTGGTCAGGGGCCTGCTTGGGCACACCCTCCCCCTCCCCATGCCCCATGCCCCAGCCACCCATCTGCTGGCCAATGGGCTGCCAGGGAAGATCAGATGTCACTATAACATGAAGGGGTGAAGCTGTCGGACAGTGCCTGCTGCTGGTCCTGTCCACAAGGAGCCCCCAGCCTTTCTCAGACTCAACTGCAGGTAGGTATGGATGTGAACAGCCTGCCTAGGAGTGGGTGACTGTCAGGACTTGGCTACCTAGCATTTGAGGGGCACTTAAGTGGGTCCTTGGCCTTATGCTGTGTTATATATTGATAACTAGAAGCATGCTGGTAAGCCTTGGGATGACACAGAAGACCTGGCTCCAAATCATGGGAGTGGGGCTTCCTGGGAGCCTCAGGAGTAAGGAGCCCTCCTAAGGCAGGATCTAGGAAGAAGTGCAGAGGGTGAGCTAAGGATCAACTCAGGAGATGTCACCCAGAGCTCTGAGGACCGCCTGCAGTGACGCAGCTGGGTGGGAGCCTCTCTGGGGCTGTGAAAGAGCACCCTTAGGGAAGGAATGAGATTTCAACTCATCTCTGGAGCCTGCAAGTCTGGGCCCTCAGCTACTCTCGCAATTTTGTAGATATGGACTTATCTCTGGTCACCCTAGAAGCTCAAGGGAGAGATATCTGGGGACCTCTGGGGCAGATCTCTAAGGTTCTGGTCTGGGATAGATAGTAGACAAGCTGAAGCAGGACAGAGGGAATGGGAGGGGCTAGGCCAGGACAAGCAGGACACTCTTATCTGATCTTGCTTGTGGGTGGGAGAACAGGTGGTCCCAAGAGACAGTAGTTCTCCAGGCACCAGCCTTTCTGAAGTCTCCAGGCTGGGATCCCTAACTTCCTGAGTTTGAGCTTTCTAATGAGAATTCTTAGAGGAGATGGGACCAGGCAAGGTTGGTCAGAGAGGACTGGGACCAAAGCAGGAAATGATCAGGGTCCCACAACAAGTGAGTGGGACTGTCTCTTGCTCCTTTTTGGGCTTTGTCACCTTTGAAGAAGGGAAGATTGGCATGTATCCCTAAGGAAGCTGACCTCACAGGCTATTTTCAAAAACCCCCTTCTAAGGCCAGAACTCTCCACAGGACAACTGTTTTCCCTCTCAGTTGCTGATTGGTCATCCCTGTCCCATCTTTGCCACCCCACATCTGCCCCTCCCTGACTTACAAGAATGTTGAAATGGGGTGGATAGACACATATAGGCTCAAGTGGGCCTTCAGGAGCTCTATAGAGGACCAGGAACCTCAGTTTCCAAACCTGGAATAAGGTCATTGCTGCCTCACTTTAGAAGGGTACAGGGCTGCCATTTCTGGATGTGTTTCAGAGCCAGGAGGAGAGCCAAGATGACTGGGTTGCTCTCAGTACCCAGCCCCCTGCCATCTTGGGTTTCAGGACAGAGGAGTCTTGCTAATTTTGATGCCTATTTTTGGACACTTCAGCTGCCACTGGTTCCTTATAAACACAACCCTCCACTACCCCTCCCTCCACTGCTGACAGGTGTATGGGTCCAGGAGAAATCAGAGGTGGGCAAAGCAGGACAGAGCCTCAACTCCACAGCTCCACCCCACTGGCCTTCCAACCCCACAGAGTACCCCTGTGTTGGGGACTGCAGAGGGCAGTAGAGGAGGAAGGTATGGCAGCTCTGGCTAGGTGGCTTGTGGGTTGAAGTCCACATGAGGTAGAGCTGAACCTGGTACTTGGCCAAGGGCCTCCCAGGTATCTGTAGGTTAATTTTACAGGAAGCTTCGATTGTTCTGGGAAAGTTAATGTTATCAACAGGGCTTAGAAACAGCTCCCACCTTAGCATCAAGCTGCTGGTGCATTTTTAGCTCCTGAACAACCATTTTCTTATACGTGCTCCGTGCTATTGATGCCAGAGCTATTGTCTTCAAGTCATCTGTGCTGTGTCATTATGACCTTTGCTTGTCAAACCCTGAGTCAACATTCAGATACAAATCCTTGAAGGTTTCCAGGTCCCAGGTACTGCAGGAGTGTACAATGACCAGTTCACAGGAACCAAGTTCTCTGTCCCCATAGCCACCATACCTGAGCATATGCGTCCAGTCCCAAATGTAGTGCTACGATGAGGTGCTGTTAGCTCAATCTATTCAGAGCATGCATGTCAAACTCAGGCTTTCCACAGAGAAGTTTCTCAGACTCACCCTAGTGAGTTCAGTCTCCATGTATTTCAGGGGGAATACTGAACTAAACCGAACTGAAATACTGAATACTGAACTGAAAAAGACCAAACACTTATGGGCTCTTGAATTCATAATTTTAAAAGATACCTCAGAGGATTTCAGAGAGCACAAAAGAGGACCTGGGGTTCTCCAAGAGGAACTTGGATTCTCCAGAAAAACATGAAGCATAGCAGGAAGTTTGAGCTCGCTCAGGGAAGAGGAGCCAGCAGACTGAGAGTATCTGTACCCTTGGAGCTGGGCTCAGCCATCTTGAGGTGGTTCCCTAGCCAGAGGCCATCAACTCAGACAAGCAGAGTGTCCCCAGATACAGAGCTCCTGTAGCTCTTCCCCTCACCCCGGCCCCTGACCTGAGCAAGTCTCTCCATTTTATATGGTGTTCTATGAAAATACTGTATAGGGGACATTTTTCCAGGGTAGGATGTATATGACAACCTTCCAACAGACAGTCAGCTATGAAGTCTAAGTTCCAGGCTGGAGCCAGGGAAAGAAGAAGGGGAATCAAAGTTAATCAGGGGGACCAAGAGGTGGCCCTCAATTGCAGTCTATACACATCCCCTCTAGGCCCCAATCTCTGAGACCCTGCTCTCTTGGAGGCTTCTAAATCAAGGCAATCCCTAACTGTCCCTTCTGTTGTCATTTCCTCTCCAGACACAACCCACTGCCACTATGTCTGACGAGGAAACGTGAGTATCCTGTTATACGGTCACCCCCCTTGCTGGTGGGACAGGACCCCTGGCACCTACCTGTCCCAGGCCATAAGTTCAAACTCATTTCTCTCTCCCCCCTCTCCCTCCCTCCTTCTCTCTCTCTTTCTTTCTCCCTCCTCTACCATGACAGTGAACAAGTTGAGGGTAAGTACTTTTGCTGTGGTGCTCACACCTTGACCTGCCCCAAACCTGTATGTTTGCATGTCTGTGATGCCCTGAGGACCCGAGAGTCTGGGCACCCTCCTTACCCTTGTCACCTCTGGTCACCCACATGGCCATAGCAGGACATGAAATTTAGAGACATCCAATGTTTCCTTTGTGGCTGAGATATTTTCCCCTCTAAGGCCACAAAGCCTGTGTGTGTGTGTGTGTGTGTGTGTGTGTGTGTGTGTGTGTGTGTGT
>CAJQZJ010037474.1:369048-384350 GCA_907164525.1 Lophiomys imhausi
TGTGTGTGTGTGTGTGTGTGTGTGTGTGTGTGTGTGTGTGTGTGTGTATGTGCGTACAGGTGTGATACACATGTGTTCATATGTGTGGGCCAGAGGTCTACCTTGGATGTCATTTCTCAGGAGCTGTCCACCTTATTTTTTGAGACAAGAGGTCTCTTGTTGAACCTGGAGCTTGATGATTGGCCTAGACTGGCTGACCAGCAAGCCGTGGGGATCCTCCTCCTGCTTCTGCCTCTTCTACATTGGGATTGTGAGAGTGTGTAACCACACTTAGCTTTTTATTTGTATCCTGGGATCCAACCCAGGTCCTCATGCTTATATGGATGGCAAACACTTTGTTAACTGACCATCTCCCCCATGCTACCATGAAGCCTCTCTAGGCTGAGGACCCCAGACCCAGATCTCTAGCCAGTAGAAGAACCAGGCTATTCAGGGATAGACCAGCCTGGTCCTTCAAATGCCTCACCCTCTCCAGTCCCATCTCTGCTAACTTGGCTCCTTTCTTTTGTTCTATTCTAATGCAGAACAATATGAAGAGGAAGGTAACTCAGGAAGCCAAATGCCTCTCAATGCCCATCCATGGGAAGGCCTTTGGGGACCCTCCCTGAGCTGACAATTAACTGTCTACTTCTCTCATTAATGCACCATTAACCATCATCACTCATCATTAACTCTGTTAGTGATTAATAATACCATTATTTAATTAATTGTCAATGGCTTGATCATTAGTTAAACTGTTAATCCTCTATCTCTTCAATTGATTAATAGACACTCATTAACCATTCACACATGCCCTGTGGTCACTGTGTCCATGGTGTGTGAAGTGGGGTTGTTCTGGTCATTAAATCTCTCATTCATTAATAACAAGGGTCTTGGTCCCATGCACTGTACTCACTGTAGCTTCTCTTCCAGTCTCCCTGTCTGTCTCTCCAGCTCTTTCTCTCTCTCTCTCTCTGCCTCTATATCTCTGTCTCTGTCTCTGCCTTTCTCTATTCCTGTCTCTTTATCCCTGTCTCTTTATCTCTGTCTCTCTTCATCTTTCCCCATTTCTCTGTCTCTGTTCTTATCCCTTTTTTTTTTTAAAGATTTATTTATTATGTATACAGTGTTCTGTCTGCAGGTATATCTGCAGGCCAGAAGAGGGCACCAGATTTCATTATGGATGGTTGTGAGCCACCATGTGGTTGCTGGGAATTGAACTCATGACCTCTGGAAGAGCAGCCAGTGCTCCTAACCGCTGAGCCATCTCTCCAGCCCTGTTCTTATCCCTTTGTCTCTCTCTGTGTCTCTTAGCATCTCTTCTTCACTGTACCCTTGGGCTGCCGGAGACCCCTCTCTGGCTCTGTCGTGCCTGGGCAGGTGTGGGCGGGCAAAGCGCTGAGTACCAGTGCACCTGGGAGCAGCCTAGCACAGTGGTTCCCAGGCCTGACAAGCTGTCTGCTAGCTGGCACCTGCTCAGCTTAGGGAGTCTTCACGCAGCTCACCAGACAGGCCATCCTGCAAGGGCTGCTGGGTGCTATGTTTTCAAAATATTTTGAAAATGCCTGCTACCTTAACAACCTGAGCAAACATCTTGCTGCCAGAAGGTGGAAAGGCTGATTTTTGAGTAAGATGTGACCCTGGAGGCTGCCCTTCCCCAGGGTTGACCAGAAATCCCCTGACCCCAACCGTCATTCCCGGCAGCTAGATGGGACCTCCTAGGTCAGAAATGCTCTGAGCACGTGGAGTTTCTTCAAACTTGAGCTTGTTTGATCGGGGATGAGCTTGCCCTGATCCTAACTTCCATACCCTGTAGAGCAAAATCACAAACACCCAGACATGGACTGTAGGGTGTAGAGGGGCGGGCCTGAGGAAGGTGCAAACTCAGTAATCCAACAGGCACAACAGTGGCTGATGTGCAAGGGCCCCCTGCTCACCATGGCTGGCTTCTGTGGGCCAAGCATGGGAATCTGACCTATTCATCATGCTTGACCCAAGAGAGCCCAGGAAAGTCCCTGTTTCTAATGTCTGCCCTTGTTCACTCTCTCCCCTACATGCCATCTCTCTGTCACCTTTGCTCACCCTCAGAGGAGGCCCAGGAGGAAGGTAAGTTGGCTTAGGACTTGACCCCCATTTGCCCTTGCCCTCTGCCCTAATGGTGAACTTGGTGTAACCTTCCCTCTTTAGGGCTATGACCTCAGCCCCTGTATCTAAGGGCCTGCTGTGTGCTCCTTTCTAATCCTATCCTCTCTCCTCCCTGCCACCCTGCATTCCCTGGCATTCCTCAGCTGCAGAAGTCCAGGAGGAAGGTATGAGGATACAGGACTTCTGGTCCCCATGTGGAGCCCAGGGTCTGGCTGGAGCCATGGGGTGTGGGGAAGAGGGCAGGGAAGCAAGGAGGCACCAGCCAACCAAGGGGCCCCCCCATGTGGCCCCACATAACCCACTAACCATGGCCAAAGCTTGACCAAGGAGAATGAGGAGTTCAAGAATCCCCACAAACAGTATATCTGACCTCAAACTCTGCCAGATGTTTCCAATGATAGAGAGAATGGCCTGGTACAGGAGTGGTGGGGAAGACTATACAGCCAAGTGTGGGTTGACTCTCCTCCACCAGAGGAGTCAGTGAAAGCCCGGGAGTATGACTGAGACCTTTGCTGAGCCAGATTCACCAAGCCAAATGTCCAAAGAGCTCAGGCCATTAGGGAGAGATACAGGACTAGGCCGAGGCCCCACTGCAGAACCTGATGTGAAGACATGCCAAGGCCTCCTTCCTTGTCAATTTCTCTAGCCAGTTTGCGTCCCCCACCAACCCAATCACAGGCTCCTTTAGGGGCCTCTTTAGGGGCTATACCACGGAGAGGCCCAAGGAAAGGGCTTTTGCGCCTAGCTCTGGGATGGCAAGAAAGGAGGTGTTTGGAGCAGGCCTTGCTTCTGCTCCCCTTTGGTACCAGAGCCTCCAAGTTGACTGCAACTCTAGGCTGGGGCCCAGCTAAGGGCAGACAGGAAGTAGGTATATGAGGGAAGGAAACAAGTGAGGCACTGCAACAAAAGTAGGAGCCAGATTCCCAACCCATGCCTCAGTTTCCCTATTTGTGAGGCAGGACAGGTAGGGGTGAGTTTGGTTCTCCTCAGTCCCTCATATTCCCAAGTTCTGAGCGGGCCCCAGAATCTGGGTTGTGGGATCGAGGGTGGCAGGACCCCAGCTAACTCTAACAGTATCTTGCTCACTTCCTGCACGTATCCCACCCCTCGGTGACCGGCTGTTTCCTTTTAACCTGGATCCTTTCTCTGACCTCTGACCCGCGGTTTTGCCTCTTGTTCCATGGCCCTCCTTAGCCCCTGAACCAGGTATGTGACATGACTTCAATGCCAAATGACATATGTGGCCATTTGGGTGTGTGTGCAGGAGCCAGCCAAGAAGGAACAAGAGGGTGCCGTGTAACTTCCCTGTATACCTGTCCTCCACCTCCCCCCCCACCACACTGCTTTCCACTCACTCATTCTCTCTCCTCCCTCCCTTTCTCCTTCCCTGGTGCTGCTCCACAGAGGAAGTCCAAGAAGGTAGGTCTAGGTCCATCTCACAGCCATGAGGAACCTTCCCCTTCTCCCTCACCCCTCTCTGGCTGCCACCTCCTCTCTAATGTACTCGCAACCAACTAAGCCTTGCTGGCCTCTGGGCTGAGGACAGTATAGAATAGGGAAGCTGGCTTCATATGCTGGCCTAGGTGACTGACAGTGGCAGTCCCCAGTCACAGTGTTTAAGGACAAGGAACAACAAGGCTCTTCTTGGGCCTCCATCAGGAAGATGAGGAGGCATCTTAAATGAAACATATGGGCTGTCCTAGGTCTACAGAGTGAGTCTTAGGAAGATGGTGCTGGAGAGGCCCTGGGACCCTCTGGGGCTTCATCAAGATAGGTGGAGAAAAAAGCAGAGAGGCTGGATAGGTAGCCTACAACCTACCCCAGATATCAAGCCAGAAGGGGGAAAGTAAGGCAGGATGAAGTTGAAGGGAGGATGGAGGGGCAAGTGGGGTGAAGCGGAAAGTCAGGCTGAGGCCCAAGATGTCCCGGGATGTCAGAGACCTGGAACAGCCGGGGGGCCATGCTTGCAAACAGGCAATCAGTGAGATCCCAGCATCCCACCCAGCCTCTGGGCCTGAGCCAGACACACCCATCAAGCCGAACTGGCAGGGGCTGGGGGGTGCTGTCAGCCCAGCAGCAGGGCTGGTTACACTGGGGAAGGGAGGAGGTGCTGGACTTAGGGAGCCCATTTCAGCCCCTCCATTTACATGCTTGCAGGCTTCTGATGGCTGGGCCTGAGAGGAAACACCTGGATAAGACCGTTTATCTTATCTATAAGGACAGGGACCCAGGGATGTTCTCAGGCCATACATCTTAGGTCACCCGGCCTCCCTAGGACCAGAACTGAGATTGACTGACAGACAAATGGACAGGCAGGAGGGTGGGCAGACAGAGCACTGGCAAAACTTTACCTTGACACTATGCAGCTGCCTCTCTTGAAACTCTTAGGAGCACCCCATCCCTCACTGTCTTCAGAATCTCATAAGGGGAGGATGAGTCCATCAGCCCCTACACTTCCTCCCCAGGCCACTCCCCAGGACCTCATGAAAGAATAGGCTTTACAACACTCCAATGCTCCCTGGAAGGCCACTCCTAAAATGTTAGGCAGGAGTGGCATCAGTCTCCCCCATGATCTAAACTGCCTTTTCAGGCACTGCTGCCACACGCTTTGGGTGTGGAGTAACTATATGTCTTTTGGAGGGGTGAGACGCCCCTCCAAACCGTGTTCCAGAAGGGCACTGGTCAGAACCGCAGGCAAGACCTCCACCCGAACCTTGGATGGGGCCTGTTGGCTGCTGCCCAAGGGAAGGGGTGGCTGGGACTCACAGACACTTCCCTGTCAGGTCTTGCTGTGTTCCAGGCAGAGAGCACACACATATCAGTGGCCTTGCTTCTGCCTAAAGCCAGAGCAAGGTTAAAGGACAGTGCAAGGAAGGGGGACACTGAGCAGCTGCTGGCCTGGCTGTGGTCAATACCAGTTCCCAGCTAACTGGAGAGGCTCACACTCAGAGGAAGCAGCTTGTTCTCAGGGTAAGCAGCCTAGGCAAGGTTCTAAAGGAGGGGAAGAGGAGAGGCCCCACTGAGGCTCATGGGAAAAAGCCTCTCAGGGGGTCAGAGGGCCAGTTCTCAGGATCAGGAGGCTCTTTGCTAAGGGTTGAACCTGTCAAAGCTCACAGATATGGACAAGCCTTAAATATTTTTGGATCTCAGGCAGGCTCTATGAGCAAAGACTTTTACAAAGAGTTTCAAATAAAGTGACTATATAAAAAAAAATCATAGTATGTACCCAGGTGCAAGACTATGTGGTGGAAAGCAATGGAAGGTTCTATGACAACTGGAAGGTAGAGCATAGCCTTAGGATCTTCTCAGTGGCAAACCTAGCTCCAGTTCTGATGTGCATACTGGGCAAGGCAGGTCCCCATGCTCTCTGCACATAGCCAAGCCTTCATGCCTAGCATGCATAAAATCCCAAGTTCAATTCCCAGTACTGTATAACCCAGGTGTGGTAGGACACACCTGTCATCACAGCACTTGGGAGGCAGAGGCAGAAGGATACGGAGCTCAAAGTCATCCTAGCTACATTGAGAATTAGAGGCCAGCCTGGACAGCAAGGGTCCACGAAAGGGGCCAAGCCTGTGGGAGCTGCCCTGCCACCCTCAGGCATGGGCCCTGTGCGTGCCTGCCTCTGTTGTCCGTGTGGCCTCTGCACTTCTGGAGCTGCGTGGCTTTTTTCTTGCATGTGTGCTTGCGCCCATACCATGAAGATGCTGTCGCCGAGGAGGAGCGGGAGGATGAGGAAGGTAAGGCCTGCCAGCCGCTGTCGCAGTTGCCCCCTGCTCCACCTGCCCAGGCCTCAGGCTCTGCTCATGTGAGGCAAGAGGAACCATGGGTTTGGTGTTTATGTGGTTGACTCTCTAGCCCTTTCACTCTACCTGTCTATATCTTCTGCCTGTCTTCCTTTTCTCCCTGGCTTGAGACCTCAGTGACAAGATGCTATGGGTTTCTGTGTATCCGCCATGGAGTTAGGAGGCTAGGGCCAGGCTTCTGCCCACTCAGAGGCAGGTGGTTGCTCAGTGGAGACAAGCAAGCATCCCAGACATTTCCTAGACTTTCCAGAAATCTGTCCTCCAGGCCTTTTGTCTTCCTACCTTTCCCTCCCTCCCATCCCTCTGGGGACACATATGTCTTGCTGTATGATTTCTCCTTTCCTCTCTTCATACCCATACCCAAGTCCTTATTAGAGCCCAGGAAATTTCATAGGCATCGTGCCTCTGAATAGAGGGGTGGATGTGGGTGGGATGAGTAGAAGCCCAGTCTAGTGGTTCCTGTGGCAGGAAGGACCATTCTATCTTACCTGATCTCTCTTTCTCCCTCTTTCCATGCTGGCTGTCATGACTAGAAGAGAAACCAAGACTCAAGTAAGTGTGGGATCTGGGCAGAGTTATGGGGGATGTCAGAAGAGGGTGGGGGTGGGAAGCCCAGAACTGTTTTAGAAGAAAAGCCCAAATAGCAGAGGATGATAGGGACCAAAATTGCCTGTAGAAATGAGTAGAAAGACAGTAGGTTGTGGTTCTTCCCTATCAGCCAGTGCAGTCAAGGAGGAAGCCACTAGCCACAGACTAGGGCTCAGAAAAGGGACAGAACGCACCACAGATCTGCCATGCTTTGGTATGCTGGGAGACTGTCCAGGTCTCCAGATATTAAAAAAAAAAAAAATGGTGCCAGGTAAAGAGCGTGGCTGGCCTGGACTCCTCCCTTGAATGCTGTTTTAAATCAAGTTCACATAAAGTAATACAGGGTGGTGAGATAGTTTCTCATCTCAGAAAAATTATTTATGTTCTCAATATGAAAATAAAACACCTCATTAAGAAAATTTGGAAAATACATGAAAGTCAAATGAAGGGAGAAAAAAATCCATCCATAATTCTCCCACCCACCCACCAGCCAGACTGTGGAAAGGACCAGAGAGGGGGAAAAAAGATCTTTATTTCTTTCTGCTCTTTTTCTACATGAAGTTCTTGGAAAATAAAGATCTTGACTATGTTTTTTCAAGCAGAGGACTGTCTATACAGCCTTGAATTCTGCTTTAAAAAAATTTAGCACTATTCATTAAGTATTTTTCCATGTTTTTACATAGTCTCCTTAAATATTTTGAATGGCCACATAATATTCCATCAATTGGACAAACCATAATTTTCCTAACCATTCCCCCATCACAGGCTTCCCCCAATATTTTACAATCATAAATAACACTGGGCAGAGAGCATTTTCCGTCTTGAGGGCTATTTGCCTAGGCCACATTCCCGGAACTGGAATTACTGGGTCAAAGAGGATCAGTGCTCTAAAGACTTTGACATTTACTGCCAAGTTGCTTTCCACCAGGGCCCAGCCAAGGCGGTCTCCTACATGGGCTGTAAGCAGTCTTGTGTCCCACACCCTCCGCGCCCAAAGGCAGGAACGGGCGTCTGCCCCTCACCCTGTTGATGAACAGCCAACCACATCTCATGGCTGTTTGCTTTAGCATTCCTCCGATGGCACCACCACTAACTGTCCATGTTTGTTAACTGGTCGTTTTTCTTTTCGAGTCAGAGGCTTGTGCCCCTTGCTTGTTTATCTCATGGCCGACACGTCTCCGTGTTTGCTTAATCGTCCGTTTACTCAGGGATATAAATCTTCTCTGTATTTGCTGAAAAGTTCTTTTTTTTCAGTCTGGTTTTTCCTCCTCTGCGTTTCAATTTTTGCTCTTTTTCCCCCCACATACATAAGTTTTTCATTTGCACAACATCATCTGTACAGCTTTCCCTTGGAGGGAACTTTGGGGCTTCGGAGCTTAGAAAAATCCCTTCCCTCTCCAGGTTTTGATCGCTATTCAGCTCCCCTTTCTTCTGTGGCCTGTTTCTAAAAGCCGCGGTTGTCTGGGCTCCCTGCTCCATCTGGAATGTGTTGGCAAGAGGAGGGGGTCGCACGGCCAGCGGGCTGGGGGCTCCTTTTCCCCTTACAGGCTCTCCTTCATTTGGGCGCCCAGAAAGAAAGACTAAAAGAGTGTCCAGAGCCACAGGACAGGTCACAACCCAGAAGCTGATGCCAGTTCCTGCCCCCTGGAAGGCCTGTGGTAGCCACCCTGCCTTCAGCTAGGACTTGGCTGCATTTGTTTATGTGTCTGAGAAAGATGGCATGAAGCAGTGAGCAAAACAGAGGTGGACACAAACAGGGTAACACCTTCTAGGAAGGAACAAAATACTCCCAGGACATGGTCTAGGAACCCAAGAACAAAGAGTCAGGCAAACCTGGTTGAGGAATGCTCTGTTGGGTGCCAGGGTTCAAGAAAGAGGAGGGCCAGCCTAGATTCAAGGCTGGCTGCCTCCATCGTGGGATGGTCCCAGTTGTCCCAGCTTATGAAACACCTTCTGTGTCTCTTCCCCAGACTCACTGCTCCTAAGATCCCAGAAGGGGAGAAAGTAGACTTCGATGTAAGTTTCTGGGGCCCAGATCACTCTCATCCCAAACTCAAAGCCTTTGATAGGCTAGGTTCCAGGTCACGTCTTCTCGGGTACCAGACTCAAGGCAGCCCAACTCTCCTCTAGTTCACTCCTAGCCCCAAGGAAGTAGACATCCTTTCCCTTCTCCTCCATCCGTTCTTTACCCACCCATCCACCCATTCATCCACCCATCCCTTCTCTCAACTGTCTATCGTTTATCCACCGAGTCATCTGTCCATTTATCTGTTCAAATGCTCATCCATGTATGCAGCAAGTTCATCTCATGAATTCCTCTCTGCCTGACCCAAGAGACCATCTCTAGGGATGACAGAGTCAAGTCTGAGCCAGGGTCACCTCAAGAATGGTGCTGGCTTCATGATTAGCCAGGGCCTAGATTCCTCCACAGGAAGGACACTATCTTGACCCTGTGGTTTCCAGACTAGGCCACTCTGGGTCTCAGGAAGGCATCAGCTGTAGGGACCTGGCAGGAGGTGCACCTAGCTGGAGGTGGGTCCCAGGCTGGCAGGGAAGAGTAGAAACTTTCCTTTTGCCCCCAGGATATTCAGAAGAAGCGTCAGAACAAGGACCTCATGGAGCTCCAAGCCCTCATTGACAACCACTTTGAAGCCAGAAAGAAAGAAGAAGAGGAGCTGATTGCACTCAAGGAAAGAATTGTGGGTACTGTTGCCCTGAGAGGCTGCTGGGTGCTCTGCAGGGACTGGGCATGACAGGGCAGTGCTGATGATTTTGCCCTCTTGGCTGCAGGAGAAGCGCCGTGCAGAGAGGGCTGAGCAGCAAAGGATCCGTGCTGAGAAGGAGCGGGAACGCCAGAACAGACTGGCAGTAAGGACTAAATCATTCTGCTCCCTCCAGCCTGTGCAGCCAGGGAAGCATTTAGGCCATCCTTCTACTGGGGTCCTTGGTGGGGCCCACAATCAGGGTTGCTGGGTTGGTGCCTCTCGCTCTACAGAAACCCTGAAAAAGCGCAGCTTCCTTTTAGGAGGTTCTAAGTCCAGAGCTAGTCTTTGAAGCCTGCTCAAAGGCAGCCGCTGCAAAGGGAAGCCTCTGAGGACCTTGGTAAGCTTGAGGGTCTCCACAGGAGGAAAAGGCCAGAAGAGAGGAGGAGGATGCCAAGAGGAGAGCTGAGGATGATTTGAAGAAGAAAAAGGCTCTGTCCTCCATGGGCGCCAACTACAGCAGCTACCTGGCCAAGGTAGGGAATATGCTCAGAGCCCGAAGCGTCCTTCAAGTGGGGCTGATATCTGTCCCGTGAGACTGGGCATCTTGTCCCTTCACCACTCCCCAGGCTGACCAGAAGAGAGGCAAGAAGCAGACAGCCCGAGAAATGAAGAAGAAGATTCTTGCAGAAAGACGCAAGCCTCTGAACATCGACCATCTCAATGATGAAAAGCTAAGGTAGGGTGGCCCTCCCAAATGGCACTGGGCCCTTCCCCAAAAGAACTGAGCCACAGTTCTCTGTAGGGGCTTGAGGAGGAAGCAGGGTCTTGGGCCCTGCCTTTCTAGCTTCATCCCATCAAATCTTCTCTTTCTGTCCTCAGGGACAAGGCCAAGGAACTCTGGGATACCCTGCACCAACTGGAGACTGACAAATTCGAGTTTGGGGAGAAGCTGAAACGCCAGAAATACGATGTGAGTCTAGGCTTCGCTGGTTCTTGGGCTTGCAGGGCCTCATTCTCCAGGAGAGGTCAACTGCCTCCCACATCCCAGCCATACTCTGGTCCTGCCTTCACCTTGAGCTCTGGCTCCACTGAGCACAGCTGGGGGCCACTGGCTAGAGACTGTCCTTTGGGGCAAGCACCTGAGCTCTCAGTCTGGGACCTGCATCTGAATTGTCTAGAGCTGTAGCTGGAACTGCTATGGGTTCTCAAACCACTGAAGTCCCCATGACAACTGCCTCTTCAGGGCAGGCAAGCATACAGACAGGGTGACTCACACCTCCACGTGAAACTGGAAAAGAGTGTAGTACTGTGTCTCCTCTGGAGGTCAGGCAATCTGGAATGGGGTTGCAATCTTCACAGGTATTGAGGGCCAGGTAAAGGGGTGGAGAGATGGGGCAGGGCCTTCCTTGAGGGATGAGATAGAGGCCAAGTTTGTTCCTGCCCAGCCATTCTGGTGCCCACTGTGCTCAGTGCAAATGCAAATACCTTGAGTTCACTACCAAATTGGTGCTGTCTTCCTCTCATGTTCCTCCAGTGCCCAGTGAGGGGAGAGTTAGGAATTCATGCAGGGGCATCTCCCACAGCCTTCAAGATAGACAATCTACAAGTCCTGGCTCCTTCTTGCAACCTCTGGGTAGATGACATGGGTCTTAATTGCCCAACTTTGAAGAGCCTTGGTCTCCATACCTCCATCATTGGCCATCCCTAGAAAGAGACTCATCTCTCAGCCTCAAGTCTACCCCAGGAGTTAGCTCAGAGAAGGCTCCACCAACCAGAGGTCAGGCCACTCTCTTCAGCAATAGTAGCTGAGTCAGGAACTCATGACCTCTGTCCATGTCTTGTTTCCTGGACTCACAAAGCCTGGCTGTCCATCAGAAGACTGGCCTGATACTTATCAGGGCCTTGAAACCTCAGCTGCCCACCCAACCTGGTAACCATCTTGATTTTTCTAGATCATGACTGTCCGGGCCAGAGTGGAGATGCTGGCCAAGTTGTGAGTAGGCAGAGCCTGCTATAGGCCAGACTTGTGAGTGTGCAGTGCTCAGCTAGCCTCTCGCATGGCAAAGATCTGGGTTGTTGAGGACTCTGGTGGCAAAGGCCCTTTTCCTCCTGCCCCAGCTCCTTCCTCCTGACCTCAGTTGGTGGCTATGAGGCTGGCCTACAGCCCTTGTTGGCAGATGAGAACGGAAGGTCCTTGCCTTCCCAGAGCTCCACTTGGTGCTAGGGTCTCTGGGCCACCAAGTCTGGAGCAGACCCCATGGGCCAAGGAGCAGGAAGTCTGGGATCAGGAGTCAGAGGTGGGAACTTAGGGAGGTCTGAAGGCCTTACCTCCACCCTGTCTCTTGCTCCTGCCTGCATCCTGCCACAGTCACAAGGTAAGTGGCCAGCTGGGAGCTGCTGTGTGTGGTAGCTTGAGAAAGCAAGTCAAGACGTGGCCCGAGGACAAAGAACAGTATCCTCTAATAAAGGAGCCAGGAGACAACAGTAAGGAAAATGACACAGGAGGATGTGTCCCTGAGATGAGGGTACAGTGAGGATGCCACGGTTTACTTGCCCTGTGGTGAAGACATGTGTCCCCTGGCCAGTGCCCAGCTGGGCTTCTCAGGTCCCTGTCACAGTAAGTCACCTGTGTTGTTACAGATCACCACCCTCAGGAGCCGCATTGACCAAGCCCAGAAGCAGTAAGTAGTCCAGCCCATTTTCGCTCTGTGCTGGGCCCAGAGTCCCCAGGGCCAGCCACCTGCAACCCTACCCAGGGCCTGGACATTTTAGCCAGTCCCTGAATGAGGGCTCTTGGTGGCTGGCCCTTAGCGGAGCAATAACAAGACTAACTGGGCCCTGGGACCCGCTGGGACCCACTGGCTCCTTTCTCTCCTGCATGCAGGAGGTGCCAGGTGGGGTTGGTTAGTGATACCTTCCCCCTCTGTGCTGTGCTGGCCAGCAGGCAGCCTACAACAGGGTGTGGTAGTGAATAACTGCAGCTTCAATGCCTCTCCAGAACTGGAAGCAGGATTGAGGCTAGCCTGGGCTACATGAAACCCTATCTCAATTAACAAAAAAGGGGGAGGGGGGCTCAGTACATAGAGTACTTGTCCAACATGCACAAGGCCCTCTCAGTACCTTAGTTGGAGCAAATCCATAATCCTAGCACTGTGTGAGGGAGGCAGAGGCAGGAGGATCAGAAGTTCAAGATCGGCTACAGAGTAAGTTCCAAAGACAGCTTGGGATATATAAGATGGGAGGAGAGAGGTGGGGGGAGAGGAGAGAAGAGAGGGAGAATGAAGGAACGAACTTATTCCTCTGGATGATAATCCCTCTACACAAGGAATCAGGTCCCACAGGCCTCAGGACCTGTTGCAACAGTGACCCCTCACCAGGTTCTGAGTTGATGCTGGGAGTCTAATATTGAGCCTGGACATGGTATTGTCACACTCCAAGGACAGAATAAAGTAGAGCTGCTTAGATTTCCTGTGCCTTGCATACTCCCTCTTTCTACACTCCCAGGAAGGGGCTACTGGTTTGCACCTCTGTTGGGTGGGTTGGAGAGTTGTGACAGGCTGGTCTGAGGAGATGGCACATGCATGTGTACATGGGTCCATGCATGTGCCAGGGTGCTCAGGAAGGTGTGTGAGGCCACAACATCACCAGACCAAGGTCCCACTGAGCTGGCTCCAGAGCTCATGTACTTTTACCCTCCTGCTGGCCTGAAGCCTCACACAGCCCTTACCCCGCTTCCAGCTTGCTGGGGTACAGAGGGCCTCAGATATTAGGGTCCCAATTCCTGGGCACAGCTATCCATAGTTGCCATCCAGAAAGGCACACACATTTCAAAAACAATAGTTTTCAAAGTTAGGGTGACATGGGTCTGTCTGCACTAGTCCCCCTGGCCAAGGCAGGAGAACAGAAGGTGAGCCCGGGTAACCAGCTAACCCTGTCCTAACCACACTAGTGTCCAGGCCCTGTCAGGCCTACTACAGGTGAGTCACCTCCCACTGCTCAGGCTGGAATGAGGGGTGTGTATTGGAAGTGGGGGCAGCAGCTTGGGGAGACAGGAGCTGAAGGTCTCCACTAGCTGGCTGAACAGTTCCAACCCTTAAGCACAACTTGCTTCCCACTTGCAGCAGCAAGAAGGCCGGTGCCACAGCCAAGGGCAAAGTCGGAGGGCGCTGGAAGTAAAGGAACCAAGAGGCGCACTGCAGCAGAAACCATCCACCCTGACTGCTGCCCGGGCCCATTATTTCAGATCTGCACCCTCCAACCCTCACGCCCAGCCTTTTTTCAGAGCTCAGGGCCCATCCTGTTGCAATGCCCTCACCTTCTGGGGTCCGGGAATAAAGTTATCAGACGCCCCTCTATTGTGTATGTGCTGTCATATAAGGGACTTAGGGAGGTTGGGAGATGGTGCTGCAGGACAGGAGCACCATGGGAGCACCCACGGGAGCACACCTCAGAACAGCCCTGCAAAACTCAGGGTATCTTACTGCTGTTGCTGGTGCTGTGCCCTGATACATCTCCAGAACTTGGCCGGAAGCTATTCTTATCAGAGGCTTTTTATTCCTAGGGTACCCCCTTCGTTCCTTGCACCAGAGCCCTCCATGTTAGAAAGCTGCCTGGACAGTCTGAAGCAGTGTTTAAAGAAGAAACAGCTCAGCCTTGGGAGGGTTAGGGAGGAAGGCTGGCTGCCTGGAGACGTTGCAGACACCCTGTGTGTGTGGGGGGGGGGGGGGGGGGGCGGGGGGAGCGCCGGGGGGGAGGGGGGGGGGGGGGGAGGAATGCAGGAAAGCACGTTTCCCGGGGGGGGGGGGGAGCAAGCTCGGCAAACAGCGCTCTCCTACATTACAGGGAACACAGAACACAACTGTGCAATAAATTCGAAAGTCCTGACCAAATAGAATTATGGAAAATATAAATCACAGAAATTGGATCAAGACGTGGAGCCCTGCACAGCGAGGTATTCATAGAGGAAGGGGCTTGTGCACAGACACCTCCAGGAAGACTGGGGAGGCAGGGCAGCCACAGCCAGTGCCCTATATGAAAGACAGGGAGTGTAGTCAGCCCTCACCATGCCCCTGAGGGCAGCACAACCCCCAAATAGCACATGTAACCCATCTGTACATGTTCCCCAAGAGACAGCAGTGTAGCCCCATCTGTGCATGTACCCCAACAGACACAGTTATACAGACTCCATGTAGGTGTGCACCCCAACAAAGATGTGTAGACCCCATCTGTATGTGCACCCCAATACACATTGCTGTGGTTCCTGTGGGAAACCAGTCTGTCACGGGCAGGGGACATGGAACCCAAGAGCAGGAATGGACAGTGATTGAGACTCCAGGGTAGAGGACTCTGGCTAAGCAGACCTCACATGATGCTGCTGATGGCGGGCTAGAGGATTAGACATTACTTGGTGTCATCCTCAAAACACTAAGTGAGAAACATAGACAAACATGTTTGTGTCTTTCTGCAATGTCAGACTGTATTGATTAACAGCAGTATATTCATGAGGTAAGGCCGTTTCGATGGCAGCATTTGCTGGATAATCCTGCTTTCTTTGCTAGCTTGGCCGAGGCAAACACAGGTTCTTTCATGACAATCTTAATTACTAGTATTGACTCTCAGACCACACACCACACAGCAAATATATGTATCTATAGCTCTAACTATATATGTATGTTACATAATGACCTCAAAGGTTTAAAGAGGCAGGAAGTTTCAAAGAGTCCTAAGAAGCCGAAGGTGGGAAATTGATAGGCCATAAAAGTCTCTACATTGATGAGATGAAGAGCAGAATGGAGTTAGAACAGGAGCTGCAGAGGCTGTAGTGGTTTTTGTAGAGTCAGGTCAGCTGCACAGTCAGAGCTGAGCTGCAGGAGTGTAGGTGAAGTGATGGGCAGATGAGCCAATGTATAGACAGATGGCTGGCAGGCCCAAACAAGGGGACAGACAGATGGAAGTTAACTAAGCCACACCAGCAGTGGGCAACAAAATGAGAAGTCCGTGGGATAGTTAGATGTTTTCTGGCTGTCAGTTCTACACACACACACACACACACACACACACACACACACACACACACACA